>VXAU01004995.1:61354-93169 GCA_013399695.1 Formicarius rufipectus | reverse complement strand
GTCGGAGTCCGGCAAGACAAAGCCGGCTCTGAGGAGTCCGCCACAGAGACACTTTGTCCTGCCGGGACCCGGCCGCCCCCGCCGCCAGCCAATCATGCCTGCAAACGCCCCGGGGAGGCGAAGAAACATTTTCATTCTCCCTGGGAATGAAAGAATTGTTATTCTCCGTTTACAAAAATATTTCTTGTGTTCCTGCCCTTGGCAGTGGCCAGTAGCTGACGCCTGTTACAGGATAAACGGGAGCGATGGAGCGCGTGGCCCAAGCCCAGTCAGTATTTCTGGCACGAGGCTTTTGGGCAACATCCACAGCCCTGCTCTGTCAAACAGACATGCACAAGTCATGTCCACCTTTTCTGTCTGTCTGTTTTTTGGAGGACATTGATATGAAAGCCTCCACACAGTTGATGGATTTTTCAAGTCTGCATCCTTGGTCAAGTTTCCTTCCCACCACTTAACAGCCCCCCTCCATATCAGTCTTGAAAGTCAAACTCACTACAATTAATTCAGAGGCCAGATTGCTTGGATTTGGGACTGTAATTACATATCCTAAAAAGGGCACGTTCTTGAGGTAACTATTCTCAAGAGCTTGCAGAAATAAGAGATCACTAAAAGTGCTAAGGAGGAGAAGATGGGCAAAAATTCAACCACACTTGTATTCAGAAATAAAGACTTATTTCCCAGTGCTGCCGTCTTCCTGGTTTTATGCTATTTTGGGTGGATGAGGCAATACTTGAATCAACTCTTGGAAGGAAGAAATTAGAATGAGGACAAACTGTAAGGGAAGACCTTTCTTAAAACAACATTAAAAATAAAAAATAAAAAAAAAAGAATGCAAACAACCTGTTACTTTCTATAGCCTACCCTCAAATCTGAAGGGAAAAAGGCAGGCAAATGCCAAAGCAAGAACTTTGTTCTTTTCAACTTTTGTTGCAACACTAGCAGTCTGGTATATCACCAAAGTCAGGACCAACTGCAACAAGGAAGCACTGGGAGCCAGGCTCCTGACACACACTGGATCCTTTGATAGCATCTGGAATCAAGACTTTCTCTATGAGATACACCTTGGCAAGGCCAAACAGCTGTCACTCTCCACACCAAAGTACATTTCTGTGCACCTGTACAAACTTCCCAAAGAGCTAGCACTGGCTAGCAACATCAGCATAAGATATTACATCACAGCATCAACAGAGAAATCCACCATCAAGTACTTGTTGAAAAGACATCAGAGAATGAAAACAACATGATTTTGCTGCTGATAACTAAGCAGTTTTAGATGCAAAAACAACTTCTGTTTTAAACTGGATGGCAATATACTTTTCCGAAAAGAGCATTTGTCATACATGAGGTGGGACAGGGAAAAGATAAGCCCTGTGACTGCAGTCTCTTAACGCACATACTGAGTTCATGGCAGCATAGACTACCAGACTGCTGCAGCTGCTTCCTTCCACAAAGGGTCTGGCAGAAGACGAAGAGCTAGCACTTGATTCCCCCACTAAACACAGCCTCTTGAGTGCCAGCTGTGCCAGTCAGAGCAATCTAATGGTCTATGTATCCAGTCCAAGACCAAGGAAGATTACTTCTTGTTCTGGACAAAAGCTATGGCTTGACCTAAAGCCTCCTTTTGGCATGATCTTTGACTTTATCAAAGCCACAAGGTATTATGACTAATAGAGGCTATACTTCCCCTAAGATGTACAGCAGCAATCACGGTTAACAGACTTAGCTGCCTGAGCTAAGTCTAACACAGATGCAGGCCAGTTAACCCCAGTTACACAAGCAAGATAGGCTGGTTTTCAATCCTTCACTATGGATCACCATCTGTGAAGGGCCTGTAAATTTGTCTCCACTTAGTTTCCTGCAGTAACAGATGGAAAATAATCCATATATGCCTATCAAAACATTTCCCATGTTGTCCATAAAATTTTTCACTTGTAAGAGCAGAGTACACATATCCTTTCCTGCTTTCCTGTCTTTTCTCAAACCAAACAGCTAATCTGCCACAATGGGTATATAAATCATACCATACCAGCCTCCAAATGTGAGCAGTAAGTGGCCTCTAGCACTCATGCTCATTTTAGAGCTTGGCCAAGTGCTCAGATGCCCATACTGATGGCATGGACTGGTGCAACTAACAATGTAGGAGCAATTTCTGAGTTACTTATACTGCAATTCAACCACAGAAAACAAACTTTCAGGCCTGTTCTTTGACCAAGATGTCATTCCAGGGTGGATATAGAGGTAGGCCTTATGAGGGGAGGATGATGCCAACTAAACAAAAAATGGAAGCATACAAGATATCGGTGTGAGCAGTGATGAGAGCTGCAGGAACTTCTTCAACACTTCAAACTCCTGCTTCCTTGTGGCAGTAAAATGGTAACAGGTGCTCAAAACACCCCATTCACCTAACAGTTCCATGGGAGTACAACATCCCCATTCTCTTCCCATGTAATCCAAACTAAAACAAAACCAAACCCCTAAATTGCAGCTCAAAGAAGCATGTTGTCATGTGTATAATGAGATATAATCTCTCCTGTCTCAGCTTCTCTTAAACACTACAAGACCTCACAATTGACAGAGAACACCTACAAACTAGCCCAAACTCTCCTCAGACAGCAGCATAGTCAGAGGAGGGGCAGGAGGCCTAGCTAAATGGTCTGATCTATCTGTGCAGGTCCCTGAGAACTTCGAGTGCTTAGGTGCTTTGCTGCACCCACATTTCACTGCGTGGTCTCCCTTTGAAATGGGAGGTGCAGGTCCAGTTGTAGTCAGTCCTGGAAGAGATACTGCACCACAAAGAGTAAAGGCTGGGTACAAGCACCATGTGAAAATTACAGGAGCTGGGTTATAAATGTGCAGCTCTGTCCTCTGCAGTGTTTAAGACCAGTTATTCTGCACATACAATAACTGTACAAAGCAGCATAATGCACAGGAGATTTCATGAAATGTTATGTAGGTGTGCAGAAATCTTAAAATTAACTTCAATGGAAAGAGTAATTTGTATTAACTTTATGAAAAATGTGCAAATAATTTGCAGTGAACACATTTCCCACTGAGATTTTCAGTTCAATTAATCAAGGCAGACATTGTTTGCCTACAATCAGATTGAATCCCTGGTATGTGTAGCCCTAATTTAGACAGATCACTTGCTGTAGCATGAGTCATGCAAAACCTAGGACATATTCTATAAATTATCTAATGCTACTGTGAATGAAGCAGTTGTGCTGCTTCCAGCATATACAGAGAGAATATCCATTTAACACCATGCTACAGGATTCAAATTTAAAACAAGCAGCTGTCCCTCACAGTTACTCCTGACAACCAAGTAAGGTTATTCAGCAACTTGCCTGCAGCAACCAAGATTTCTTACTATGTTGTGATTTAGGTTCTCTCTTTCTCATCTCCACCATCAAGACTTGAACCTGTCCCTCTGACAATCAATTGTTTTTTTGTTTTTGTTTTTTAATATTAAAGTTCAACACCTGGTAATGCTGCCAGACAGCATGGCAAACAGGCAACTTCCTTAAATGGCTGGGAACTGATTTCAGCAAGAGATGCTGGGAATGTAGGCTGCTAATCCAGTTGTTGAACTGCCTGAACAGAGATGTCAGTTTTGCTTTTGTTTATAAGTGTTCATGATCTTGTGATGAGAGGAACAGTAGAAGTTTCTAAAAATACCATGTTGCCAAACAGCCTTCACCCTTCCCTTCCAGGCAATCTCTTTAGACTGCCATTTGTCATCAGCCTGCAAAATCACACAAATCAGTTAGCCCAGTCCTACTTACATGATTCATAAATCCAATTACGTCCGCTTCTTTATATAGTAAGCTGGGTCCTAACAGCTTCAACCTTCAGGATTAGAGGATGTGCAGGTAGTTGACCTCTGACTCTCAAACTGCTCAGGAGCTACATATGGTTCAAACATGCAGCTCTACACTGGCGTTGCCACATACATGGCACAGTAATCTTAATCTCTGCCTTGGGGGGACTGGAGAAGAGATGCCATGAACACCATCTCAGCACGTGGTACTGTGTGTAGAAGTGAGTCCAAAGGAGGGTCACCAAGATGGTGCAGGCTTACTGCAAGAGGATGCTGGGGCATCTGGGTTTGTATACCCTGGAAGAAGGCTGGCATTAGGACACTCAACAGCAGTCCATTGGTGCTGATGGGAGAAGGCTGAAGAGATGCAGCCAGGTACTCAGCAATGGTACAAAGTAGATAGGAGACACTGGGCAAAAGTTGAAACAGGTTGAGATGTATATAAGGAGAAAACATTTTCCCCATAAGGACAGACAAACCATGGACTCACTGCAGACAAGCTGTACAGTCTCTGTCATTGGACATTTTCAGACCCCAGCTGAGTGAAACTCCAAGCAATCTGTTCTGATCTCACAGCTGCACCTGTTCTGGGCACAAGGTTGCACTAAAAACCATCTGAGGTCCCCTTCCACTGAATTAACCTATCATTCTGGGGTTATTGCATGACTCAAGTGCCACTTTAATGCAGAATAATGCAATCATTATCCTACCCCTTGTCTCCACTTCCAAAATACAGCTTGTGATTATGCAACATAAAGATTTTGGCATGCAGCTGCACGGTCTGGTCTGTTGGCCATCTCTGGTCTAGTGTAAGGATGAATAGGTATACACACTTTCAAGGTCTCAAAGCAGCAATTCTAAGGCTGTTATTTTAGAAAGCCCAGATCTCCCTGGAAGAAAAGCAGAGCCCAACATAAACAGCATCCTGCACTCCATACATATTTTTTATGAAGTAATCAACAGTACAAAATCCTCTGTCACTCACCAGCTTACCTATTTTGATGTTCTGTAGATAAGGATATTTTTTATTTTTTAAACCTAGACACACATTTACCTAGACACTTCAGATCAACAAAATTTAAATAGATAATGATTTAGAGCAAGAAGCAACACTGATCTAAGTCAATCATAAACTCAATTTCAAGTTCACAAAAAAATTTGAAACATTGTTAAATGCTGAACAATTAGAAACAGCACTTAGAGATATTAACAGTACTAAATTCAGTAATATAGTGTATTTTTCTCAATAGTTTTGAAATATTAGTCACAGTTTATACTAGCTCTCACACATTACAAATTAATTCTACTTGTTTTGTTTGTTGCTACTTTTTATTTTTGCAAAGAATATGCCAATTTAAAAAACAGACGCATAGCACATTTCACAGGATAGCTAAAGCAGCATGAGAATATGTAGAAGTGTTTGATAACAGTTAATAAAAATTACTGTTGGGAGAATATGAAATACAGTCTATTCATTCTGAAGGCATACTCATCTGTGCAATGTTTTAAAGGACTCTGCACTGTCTTCAAGATTATGCTGGTAAGGCAAGCAAAATGAAATAGTTTGACCTGCTGCTAGAGAGTGAAACAGGGGCTTAACAGTGACTCTACCTGAACACACATACACCCACCCCATCTTCCTCTACAGACTGTGCAAATGAAAGCACCTTTCTTTGGCATAAACACTTTGACATCTATTAAATTAAGAAGCTACAAAAGCTAGTACTGTTATTCTAAAGAATGAAACAATAGTTTTAAACAGATCCAAACTACACAAGTACTGTTTTTCCCCTCAACATCATAAAAAATTGTGTATCAGCACTTGAAAGGAAATCTCCCCCCAGCCCAAACTCATTCATTTTAAACAGCAGGCGCCACATTGAGCACATTCTGTTTGAACATTCATTTTGCTTACATCTCATTTCCTTCCTCTCTTCTCCATATTTCTTGACTACTCCTGACAAGGCTGTGAAACAATCCTCTGCTTTTAGCGATTTATCTGCCTTCCCCCACTAGAAGTCAAACCCTGCAACATCAAAAACTTTACTGTGCTAATCAACTATTATGGCTCAAATTAATTAAGGCAACACAATTAAGAAAACAAAGATTCCATTCTCATGGAAATCATTTTGCTTATTAAAAGTAAGCAGAAACTATACAGAATGGACAAGATATAACATATGCAAAAAAGTGTTACTTTTTGTGATACAGGGGTTAATTTACAATACAAAGTTCCAGACAGTAGTTCTTCAGCCAAGTTAGTTCTTTAGAGCACTAAAACTATGCTTCAAAGCTCTGCCTCTCCCCATCCTATTTAAACTGGCAAACATCCTGCTGATGAGCTTATTAAGAAACAAAGCAGTTCTGCTTCTCTATTCAGTAAAGCAAGGTCCCAGCTAGGGTCCCATGCCCACTTTTGGGTGCTCTTTTAAAGGAATGACTGAAGTGAACTGGCATGAGTCCAAGGGAGAACAGTGAGAGCAACCATCAGGGAGAAAGTATAGCCATCCCATTCATTCACTTGCCAGTTCTATGACACCTAGGAGCCCACAGGCAAGGTGGCTGAATGCATCTGCTAAGGCATCTTGATCTTGTGGATACATGGTCCTCAGTTTCTTTTGCTAAGCCTTGAGCTTGCAAGTTCCCAGGTGTGAGGTTTACATAGCATATCCTTGTAAGTTTTTATTTTAAGGAAAATGTTAGAGTTTGTTGGAGACTTCAGCTGAGACACTCCTGTCTACCTGTGCTTCACTGATATTCTCATATAACATTTTCCCTCACTCCCAGAATACTAAACAGATTAGTAGCATTGATTAAATAAGTCACAAATTAGAAAGACAGGACAACTGATATCCACATTTCCAAGTAAATTACTAAAGCAGCAATAGCTGCTCATCTCAAGAACGAGAGATAAGTCAACTACAGTTTTGGACCACATCAGCATAAAAACCTTCTCCTCTCAAAATTGTCATCTGTTAATGACTTGCAGAAACAAGCCAAGCATGTTTGATTGAAACATAAAACGAGGATGCATTTCATGTTCCTTCTGCAAGCACTTGAGAAAAGGTTTCAAAAGAAAGGTTAATATGCCAAAAGGATTATATTTACCTTAATGATGTACTCTAAGAAAATATGCAGCAAAATAACTCTCCCTGTGTGAGGCTATTCTGTTTCCCAGGACTGACTGAGTCACTAAGCAATCACCATTAATATTACCCTCCATGCTTAAAGTAATTTATTTATCCCCAAGTCCATGCTAAATATTTATATTTGCTGAAGACATCTGCATAGATTAAATCCATTCTTTACCAATGTTTACCTAAGAGATGAACTAGTACAGGCCTGTGCATTTTTATTAGCATAACTTTAGCAGAATATTGAGTTCATTGCAGAAGCCTCTTCTCTTCTGAAGGCCTGCTGTACATAATCAGGCTTTCAGCAAATGTGCATGTAATCATTTTAAATTGCTTTGGGAATCCAAAAGAACTAGTTCTGCTTTAATTGTATTACTCCGTTAAGTAAGTTTCTTAAAAACTTGTAAAAACATGTCTAAAAGAATATACATTTTAGCTAGCATATGACAAGAATACATAATTTAAAACTAATGGCCAGCTCTAACTGATGCAACTTGACTACTACCGTGGGAGGAACGTCGATTTTTGAGTGTCTCTGTCTACTTGCTGTGCGATGCTTTGGGCTTGATGTACAGCTGTGCTCCCAGTCCCATGCACAAGGAGATGGCAATGCAGTAGTTTGCTCCCTGAAAAAACAAAGTTTCATTTAAGTCACATGTAACCACAAAAGAGTGACTGTGAAGCCTGGAACACAGAAGGCCTAGAGACAAATAGGATATAAAGTATATTTACCTGGTTAGTTTGGCATGCTTTAGCTTCCCTGACAATCAAGTGGAAACAGTGCTTGAAAAATGGAGATACTCAGCAATATTTACACTTGCCGCAAGATTGCAAATTCAGTTCAGCACTGTCCCTCAGCAGGCATCGCCGTGCAAGCCTGACAGCAAAGCAAGCAATGCATTTTTGCCAACCTAATAGGGTTACAGACAGGAAGCATGCTTATAGTCACTTTGCACTGGTCCTCCCCAGAAGCCATCTGGCTTTTTGTTTCAATTTAGTTTTAGTCTGATTGTTTAGTTTGCACATGACTGTACAAAGTGAAGCTGGTAACAGCATTGTATCTTCAGCAAAACCTCGTAAGGACAATCTGATACATGCACTCCAGTAACATCAGTTGATAACTTCAGTTGCCAAATGATAGAAAAGAAACAATTCTCAATGTCATTTTCTGTCTTCCTTCCCCTGATCAGCAAGTTTTAGCTACCCCTCCTAGGCACAAGTAGCATGTTAGCTTCCATTCAGCATCCCTGTACAGGACTCCTCCTCTCCCTGATTCCTTGTCCCAGTCCTTGATTATCCTGTGTAGGAAAACACAAAATGAATGGCTTAACTAAAAGGAAGGAGGAACTTTTGACAGAAATAGAAACAGAAGCCAGTGGCTAGGGTTTGTTTGCAGCTTTTGTTTTGTTTTTAAAAGAAAACCAACCCACAACTTGATAATTTTAATTCCTCCCTCAAAGAATATTTTCCCGACGGGTTCCATCTTCAAAAAGATACAGCCAGACTTCCCTAGGAAAGTATATTAGCCATAATTTCACAGGTTTGGGTTTATTTGGTTGTTTTGGTTGGGTTTGGGGTTTTGGGTTGGTGTCTTTTGTTTCTTTGTTGTCTCCTCTAAGCTATAGATACTTTATTTTTTTTTTCGTTTTGGTTAATACTCCACTAGCTATTTCTAGATAGCAAGAGAGCTAAAAGAAAGAGACACTGAAAGATTACTGCAGAAGTTCCCCAGTTGTCTCCAAGTATACCTCATGTTTTGATGTGTCTTGTGTGTGGCATCCACCTTTTCCCAAGCACAAATGAAAACTTAAAACTTCTAAGGTATTAAAACAAAACAAAAACAACCAAACAAAAACAACCAAATAAAAACAACCAAACAAACCCCCACACACAAAAAAATCCCTGCAACAACGAAAGTACCTGCCAGATATCACACTAGGTGGTCATTTCCTCCTCTCTCCTTACTCTTCCAGCATAAAATTGTCTTTCTAAAAGCAAACTACTGTTTTAAATCAAGGCATGATTTTGGAAGTCACATAGCAAAAAGACGCTTAATATCAGAATATGTGATGACCAAAATGCAGCACGGGCTATGGTATGCTGTACACAGAATACTACTCTGGAGGCTGCAGAAAAGTCATACAAGCAAGCTAAATGAAACTACCAATGCTGCCATAATTTTCCCTCTATGTGAAGATGCCAAAAGTTATAAAAACCAATCTGTCACAGAAATCACATCATTATTCCAAGCAAAGATGGAAGTAGAAAAACTTATTTTTGTAACATCTTTGATATGAAAATTAGTATCTTAGCAAAATAACATATTTGTCTCTCCTGCTTTCTTTTGCACTTTAGTCTGAGATTTTAAGCAGAATTTTCACAACTTTCAACCAATGGCTCTGGAGCTAGCATCTCACTCTAACACTATTTTTGAATAAATATTAACAAAATTAATATTAATTTTATTAATATTATTAATCAAATTAACACCTGAATTTGTGCAGTGAGAAGTTGACAGATGAGGGTTCTATACCCTATATTCAGTATTAGGTTTCAGAAAGTGTCTCATTATGTTACTTTTTCTTTTTTTTCCCCCTCTATTTTCCTATAAACACATTCATACACTTTGGAAACTTTTTTTTTTTTTTTTTTTTTTTTCTTCTCTATCAGCTTAGCAGTGAATTAAGCTCTAAAGGACCACATTCTAGGAAAGTNACATTAGCAAAGTGAGTTATTAATCCGCTTATTCCAGTTGTATAAAATAAGCAACCTACAGCTACAAAAAGAGAAGCACTTTTTTCATCAACCTGGTTTACTTTGCCACAATTGCTAGTTACCTTTAGTTACTTGAAAGTTCTAATGAAAACATAAAAGGCATCCCTGTCACAGTCCAATGACAACAGCTTTTCTGCTTTTCTGAAACTGTTGGAACGGCAAAGGCAAACAAAATCCAAATACATCTTAACCAGCTTGAAATTCCAAGTGTGTGTAAGAATCACATTAACTAAACCTCTCCCTGAAAGTAAACAGACTGTACTGAGAAACCCTTTAAATGTGCGTGTGTTTAACAAAAAGCCCTACAAGCACTCATTAACATGACCCCTGAAATTTGGGACCAGGTTGGAAAACACTTGTGTTAATAAAATGCAAAAAACTATTTGCATCAATGTATTTTCTAGGCAAGTGTTTATGGTTCTGGTGATAGATTTGGAGAAAAAAAAACAAACTTATAAAAATCATATGGTAACAGTAGTTTAATTGCTTTTATTGTTGCTACCACCATTAAAGAAAGCACTTCCATGGAAAAATTACAGAATAAATTTGAATTCAGCTATAACCACTCAATTTTACTCTCAAGTGTTTTTGAAGTCTTGCTTACACAGATCTATGCCAAACGAGTAGAAACATACTAATTGGTCTTGGACAAAAGCCTCTCATATTTTGCACTCCTGTCTGAAACAAGGTGAGAGCATTCTATCATATTATAAAAATATGAGAGAGTAGGAGACACTCTTCCATCAAGTGCTACTCATACAGGGGCAGGTGGAAGAGAAGAACAATCCCATTTTCCACACAATGGAAGTTTTTGGTGGAAATAATTATGAACAGAAAGATTTTTCTGAAGCCTAGTACTCAAACTGTTTGGTATAAGAAAGCCATCTAGACTGTTTTTAACAAAACCAGAAAAACCTCCTTGTAAGGAAATAGTATTCCTAAGTATGATGAACTCCTGCTTCTTAGCAGAGAAGTTGCACAAACAGATAAGTGTTTTTCTTCTCCAGTTTCAGAAACTGCATGTTCTCTGATGGACAAAAATTAAAAGACACATTTTTATACAGGGAGGTAGGAATACATATACATACACAAGGTTAGTAGCAAGTAATAAATGCAAAATAACCATTTCATTTTTGTTCTGATGAGTATATACATGTTTATCCTTTCTGGTTTTCAGCAAACTCTTGATTTAGAAATAACACCTTCTCCTACTTATTCTATATAGCCAAGAAGAAGGTAGTACACAGAAATCTTTAATGAAACCATTAACTTTAACCACGACCACCAAAGATATAGAACTTGAAAGGTACAAAAAACTACCTGTTTTATGAATAACCCTTCTCTTTCTGTTTACCAGTTTTAAAAGGTGAGCAGTTTTCCCCATAGTTATTCACTGATTGTTTTTTTTTAACACTTACCCTGGATGTTGCCACAGATTTGCATGTCTACCCTCAGGAAGCAGCTCCCTCTTGTTAAGGGGAGTAATACCTATCGCTGCTTCTAAAATAGTTATGTATTTCTTGTACCGCATCCTGCCTTTCTCAAGGGTTCCACCACGCTAAGTTATCATCCAAATGCAGATGCTGCAACTGAAGTCATGCCTCTTCACTTATCTGAATTGCCGCTTTATAAAACATGCTGCAAATTTGAAGCATAAAAATGCTTTTCCTCCTCTCCCAGGCTTGGATAGTTCATAGGGGAGAGAGAGGAGCAAAAGAAAAACTTGTACCAGATTCCCCAGAAACGTCATTGTTATGTAATTCGATCTTTGAATAAGACACTAATGAAAATGATTGAAGAGACAATCACGGTTCTAAGCCTGGCCGGATAATGCACACTCTCCAATTGACTAATCCTTTGCTAAATCTCTTCTGTCTATAATCTTTCTACTGCTAATGGAGCACTAGGTAACTTCTTCATCAAATCCATCCAGGGAATAAAAGATATCTGCACAGAAAACTTGAAAACATTTTAGACAGGGACAGACAAACATAGTTTTTGCCTTAACTTTTTCACCAGAAGAGCTCTATGGATTGGAAGTGTCATAAGGGATTTATGTGATATGCTCAGAAAAGGCACGGAGAAACACTTCCTTATGTGGCTTGTACAGAATTAAGAAAGCTAGAGGCTCATGATACATACTAGTCATTCAAATACACCTCACATGATGCCAGAAGCCACTTCCCATGTCAAAATTTTTCTAGCCACAAGGTAAGTAACTGTGCATGCCAAAGACATTGGGTATGAACTACAGAAGCGTAGACAGGTGTACATGTTGAAAGAAGTATCAGTGACATATCAGGAACAATATAGTACTGTCAAATCGCAATATTCAGAGACATACTTGAGTGCAAAACTAAGGGAATGTTGGTGTAATGCTTCTTAGTAGAAATGAATGCTTACAAATATATATATACACTTACATATATAAATATCATATACTTATGCAGTAATATAGATAAAAATGTAGAAAAAACAGATATAACAGGAAGGCTGAAGCTTTGAGCCACAACTCCCTCTAAAAACTGGGCATTTTAGTTATTCTCTAGTATTATTAGATATGTCTGTATTTCTGTTGGGGTGACTTCATATCACGTGCTACTTATCTATAAGCCAAGATGAAAACCACTAGTGCTCATTCATTCTACTGTACAATATTCAGCTCTTAACACCAAGATTTGCACAACTGTTTCTAGATCCTACATTATTTAAAATCCTGAATTAAAGACCATATTTGGTGTTTATTATTCAGTCACATTTGGAGGTTATACTAATAATAACGTTAGATAATGTACACACACTGAATTCTCTCAAATTACTACTAAATAGTAATCTAAGGAACTGAACTCAGAAGAGCAAAATAAATTCAAGCATCTTTTAGATTCACACAGTACCACTACAACTGTCAGAAGAAAAACAGTTTTCACTTAGCTAGTTGCACGTTGATAAAAAGTATGTAGGCTTAAATTTTATGATGTGTTAATACAAATACTATACTAAACCCAGATGAATTGAATTGAGGAAAAAATTACTTCTCTAGGTCCAAAAAAATCACTTAACTACAACTTTAAACATCTGTATGCAAAGCATTAAGGAGCTTAGGAAACAGAGTACTACTAGAAGCCTGCAAGTACAACAAACGTCATTAAGCCTGTATGCATTCTGACTTCTGATAGCTTTGGCAGCTCTATTGTAAAGGCAGTACTGACATGGAAAAGATAAGACAAAGTGAGCAGATTTTCACAATTCCAGTTTTTAAGAATGTTCTGACTATAGTTGTCCATGACAATACTTTATTTTACTTAAGAGCAGAAATGTTTTGATAAAATCCAGTCTTCCCTCAAAGGTGGTTTTGTTGACAACTTCCGAAACTTTCCCCTATGGAGTTTTGGTACTTCTCCCTGTCTATTGTCTTCCCCCTAACACTTTTTAAACTCTAAACTTTCCCCGTACATCTAAGAAACAAGTGTTAGCAAAAACTTCCCGAAAGTGCTTTCCAAAGCCAGTCCTATGCAAAGCCTAAAAAACATTTAACGGAATTCTGAATCATCTTTTGTCTCTTTTCGAAAAGGCAATTAATTCTGACTAGAAAAAGAGCCCCATGAGTAGTGTTGTACACAGAAGCAAAACGCATGTGAAAAGCACAAGTTATTCCCAAGTACTGCTTTCGGTTAAATGGTGCATGAAATCTCCAGGTATGTAGTGGGAGTAAGGCTGACTCACAGTTTATCCACTTCCTCCAACTTTATTTAGAAACAGAAATTCAAAGCTGCAAGTACATGCATTGCTAGTGAAGGATGGCTGCTGCAGAGCAAACAAAAGGTCTAAAACATACCTTTATACACTGTTTTCTGTTTGGGAGTTCACTCCTCTTTTTCTATCTTTGTATTTTTTCAGGGAGAACAGAAACCAAGTTTTATTGGAAAGAAAATGGTGCAATTTTCCTAACTGGGGACACACAAGTGATGGCTTGGAAACTACCATGTATTTCTGGGAATGGGGACAGAATGACAGAGCTTTTTTTCCTCCATTAAAGAAACATTTATGAGATCAAAACAAAACCTTCCTTTTGCTCTAATCCACAACAAAATTAAAACAGTCATACTCCCCTAATTAGATGAAAAACTTCATGTAAACTGATGACATAAGTATGGTGACATCTTCAATCTCTTCAGACCCAGCTGCAAAAGATACAACCACTATCCAACACAACCACTAATTACTTTCCATCTTGGGAAAGAAACAAAATCCTGTTCCTTATCTCTCAACAAAAATCTGTGGAACAGCTACAGATTAAAGAATTATCTGATGAAGACAGCAAAGAAACAAGGATTTCTTCCTACATGCTTGTGCTCAGGTGACAACAATAACTATGACAGATAATTGTTAACTTCCAGAACATACATGTGTTCTGTTTGGGCCATATAGCTAAGAAATAGCTTGAAATACAAGTAGCTTATATGTAATGCTCGATCTGTTGAAAAAAATCTTGAGGTAAAGGAGGATCAAGGATCAGACTGGGAGTGTGATGGGCAGTAACAGTTTCACGGAAAGAGAAGGACCTTGAAACTTCTTTCACATGGCTTCATGGATTGCAGCTGCTTTTGGCCCCTCCTTAGAGATCGGCCCTTCCCTGAACAGTCCATATGTTCCTGGAGATTCTCAGAATCAGCTTATACGAAGTTGTGCTAAGGAGGCTAGAGACACCAGTAGTCAAATCTGCTGGCTATTAAGCAGAGCTAGATGATGAAGCAGATGTTAAATAGAGAGTGCAAGCCAGACTACAGACAGTCTTGTTGTTAAGAGTGACATTCAGGAGAGATTAATGAATTTTCTCTAATGTCTAAAAAAAACAAACAAAAACTAACAAGGCAAAGCAAATCACAAATAGCTTCAACCAAAATGTGAAACTTTGGTTTTGATGAAGCTGCACATTTTTGAAGAAAAGCTCAGTTTATCAGTAAAACACAGATGTTAAAAAAACAGTTTTGTGTAAGAGAGTTATGACAACACAATGTTTTTAGGAGAGCTGTCACTGAGCCAGTCTTAGGACAGTGGTCAAAAATATCTGAACTCATGCCTGTTCAATGAAAACATACCCAAATCAAACTAGACATGCTAAATCTGACACTTCACAGGTATATAAATGACACCCCAAATAACGGCACACCTTTAAGAAATGAAAAGAACTTTCTCAAAAGTTGTTCTGGATTGCTGGTATAAAATAAAGGCAGAGACAAAAGCATGAAAAGGGAAGAGGCATTGGGAAAAAAAAAAAAGAACAAAAGGGCTTTTATTTTGCCTTGCACACTTCTTATTGCCCTACTATTCTACCATGCAGTATTTTTTTCGTCATTTTCACATTATTCATGTGAAAAGAAAGCACTAATGAATTTCCTTTTCTTCTTAGATTAGCAACCATGGTTATCTGAGGTTCCAACACTCAGATGCACAATGACAATGCTGACCTAAATTCATTGAAGACTGGGTAGATCATGTTTCCTAAAAACAAAGCCTGCAGCTGATGAATACACACCAGGGCAGATGCTGTACCAGATACCAGACCAGAGCTCCCACAGCTCACTCTGTTATTACTAAGCTTGGATCATAAGCACCCTAAATACATTCACAACTGCAAGGGCCACCCTACACTGAACAGAAAGGAGCTGACAGTCTGCGTTCTGATTTGAAACAGAAAATTACAATATCCTCTAGCAACAAGCACTTTCAAAAAAGCAATCATCTGCCTTAAAAGAAAACAAAAGAAAACCCCAATAACAAAACAACTAAAACCCAACCCAAACATTAAAAGCTCAAATTATGAAATTACCTGAGTGTACTTTGCTGCTGCATGTAGCTGTTTAATTACTATACTGCAGTCACTACCTGTTTAAATTATGTAATATTTAAGTAAAAAAACACCTCAGCCCTCTACTGTTATATGTTAGCTTTGTCTGGTTAAAAAAAAAAACAAACAAAAACAGAAAACAAACAAACAAAAAAACTCAAACAAACAAGCCAAAACCAAACCAAAACCAATCAAAAAAAAAAAAAAACAAAAACAAAAAAGCAAAAACCAAACCAAAACCAAAAAAAAAAAAAAAAAACCAAGAAAAACAACCTACACAATTGCATCAGGTTCTAAATCACAAGTTACATACTGAGGGAAAAAAATTATTTTCTGAAGTGAGAACCAGGAAAACCCTAGACCCTAAGAGTAACAGAATACTCCAAAGACTCTGAGGACCAGCACATTTTTCAATGGAGAAGACATAAGGATGCAACATAGTGCTGCTCTTTCTGAAGAAGAGGAGAGGTGCAGGTGGCTGAGAAAAGTGCTGCATGGTTGAACAGTTCTATTTTGACAAAAGCATCTGGGAGAGAAATCTGTGTAGAAATTAAACTGAAGTTTAATTTCTCTGGGGACTCCCAATGACCTTAGAGCACTTGGTCATGGGACTGAAACAGAACCTTTGACTCTGAAAGATGACATGCACTAGAGCATGTATGCCAGCATTGCCATGCAAAACCAGTCCAACTCACAATGGTGCTCCAATCTTTGTTGGTAACACACCATTTACAGACATTCTTCACTATGGCAAGATCCATATATTATAAGACAAAATTATGCCCTATATACTTACTGCCAAAAGTGTTTGTTTAAAAATAGATTGTCTCATTTTTGAGAAGTCTTCAAAAGTTCACAGAAATCCACTGTAATTTAGGATTAAGATCCACAGGCTTTATGCAACTGCTGTCAAGGACCAATCATTAGATTTAAAAATTCATTTTTTTTCCTAGCAATGAGTATTTTCATACCTGTTTGAAAATAAACCAGACTTAAAAATCTCTAACCTCAACAACTTGTAGCCATTCTAACATGTCAGTGCTTTGATTCCCCTGTCATTAGAATTACCACTTCCAGGATTACTACAATAGGATGAAACTGAGGCAGCCACAGCGTGACAAAAGTTACACCTTCCTTGAGCACATAAATACTATTATTTCAACAGTTAAAAGTAAATAGTTTTGTAGCAGGAGACTTTCTTTACCCTACAAAGAAGTTCTGCTGATAGACCAGGTTCGTAACTGTTTGAAAACACATACACAAGTGCTATCACCTAGATTTGCTCTAAATTAAATGCAGCTTCGAAGTAGTCCTGAACTATTAGGCCATTCCCCCGCTGAGGATTACTACGATACAGGAACTTTCTGATGATTCTAAGTATCTAGGTTTTACAAAGATATGACACATCCCATTTTGTGAACCATGCCATTGCCTAAACATTGTTTTAATCACTAAGAAAGATTTCCTGGTTGTCCTTAGAAGACACTGAACCAGGAAAGGGGAGATTAAGCAATCAAAAAAGTATCAGACACTTAATTACTTTGATGCTTCATTCTGAAGAGCTCTGTTGAGATTATAGTTCATGAAAAGTATTGGAATCACCATAACCCCACTGTATAACTCCCAATACTCAATTTTAGTATCACATAAACTCAGTGAAGTGGCACTGAGCACTCTATCAGTTACTGACAGTGATACAAGGCAACAGCAGAACACAATTAGATGTGGTTTCTCCAGTCCACTGTGAAAACCTTTCACAAAGGGAAAAGGAGTCACTACCACTTCTTAAATCTTCAGGGTTTAAGAAAATGTTTGCATGTAACAGTCTGGAAGCAATTACAACAGTAGACTCACCTAAAAGACAAATACATGCAGAAAACTGCCTCAGAAGCCTGACAATAGTCCTCACAACCCTCATGACAATGCTATACTAAGTATAAATCTGACTATGTCTTATTGACATACACATACTTACTATATACAAAACATTTCAAAGTCTCTTCAAGCAGCCTGATAATCTATCATTGAGTATTAATTCACATAAGCAAATTTTCCATGCCTTCCAGTAGCTGTTCCTTGCCATGTCAGGACCTCATGGACAAGGATCACTGTTCGGAAGAGCTTACAGGTAGACCCTTAGACCATGAATGCTTCATAAATTAAAGAAGTAGTTTTATCAGTCATAGCACATGCTAGTTTCTCTTTTATTGTCTCTGAACTACAGCTGAAACAGAGCTCTAAACCTTTAAAATAAAAGTTTGATGAACAAAAGAAGAGGTAAGTAACTTTGTTGCAAACAATGTGACCTTGATAATTACATCCAAAGGTCAAAACAAAACAGACCTTTGTAGTCTCTGCCGGGGAACAGCTGGGGGCCAAGAGCTTCTGAGTAACATCCCCACTGCGGGATATGACACCCACAGTGCCATAGCGATTCATAAATCGAAGCTAAGGAGCAGACAGTTCAGGGATTCTGTCTGTTTTAAGTGAATAACTATTAGCAACATCGGAGGCAACAAAGTTTTCTTATTGGTTATATGATTCCTACAGAAGTATGTTGAGGCAGCATGTACTTTCTCATGCTAGAAAAGATATGCAGAGGAAACAGGTTTCAAGTAGAAGGAAAGTAAGAGTAGCGTGTTCTATTAAAGCAAGCACATGCCAGTGGTAGATCAACGTCGGTACTCCAGGATGAAAATCTACTGTACCTGGGCCCCAGCACTGCAAACACGGGCGATACCAAAGCACTTTAACAGGGCAATCAAGCATTTGGCTTCGGGAACTGCCTGTTCCTTTGTTTCACAGTTCCCTGTTAACTTGAAACTTCCCCTGACCCAGTTAGCCAAAGCCCGAGGCACGGCTGGAATCCACTCGGGATGTGCCAACTTAAAGATTTCAGGAATTCTCTGTACAACAAAGGCAGCCCAAGCCCCGACGGTGGGGGTGTGCGCTGGCCGGGTGACCCGCCCCCCCCTCCCCGGCGAAAAATCCGGGTAAACAAACACCCCGACTCGCCGGTGATATCTCTGCCACTTTCCACGTAGTATCGCAGTCTCCCGGAAAGTACTTAGCACGGAAAAAGTCACTGAGAGCCGCTTAATCTCGTTAGGGAAAAGCCGATCCCCTGTCCGAGCCGGGCTGTTCGAGCCGCCCAGGTGCGCGGCGGGAGCGGGGCCGGCCCGGGAGAGCCCCCACGGGGTGGGGGGCGCCTCCCCCGCCTCGGCTCCGGCGGACAAAGGCGGCAAAGCGCGCCCGAGGAGCGCAGGCGAGGGGGAGATGAAACCCAAAGCACACAAAGGAGCGGGAGAGAGAAACCGCCCAGCCCGTGGCCGCAGCGTGGCCCCAGGAGCCGAGGCGGCAGGGTCAGGGGGTGCCGAGGGGCAGCGCACCTGCCCGGGCGGAGGGTGGCGGCGGGGGGGTGGGATATCCGCGGGGATACTCGCCTGCTCGCGGAGGGCGTCCGGCAGTGGGAGCAGAGATCCCAGAGGCGGCCCAGTTCTGGGACTGTGCCTCACTCTGCCCTCCGCCCTGCCCCGCCGCTCCAGAGCGGGCAGCGACGGGGACGCCGAGTGCGGGGCTGGGGCTGGGTCCGGGTCCGCGGTGGCCGCTCCCGTCGAGTAGGGCGACTTCCTGCGAGGCGCGGGCGAGGGCGGCGCGGCCACGCCGGGGCGGGTCGGTGCCGCAGGTGCCGGCCTCGCCCCCAGGTGGGGATGAGAGGTCAGGGGGGGGGACAGCAGGGCGCTACAGGGGAGGGGCGGCGGTAGCCGGACACGGCGGGCAGCGCGCCCCTTCCTTAGTTTAGGCGTGCCCCACCTGCGGCCGCCGGTTCGCCGTGCACGGGTGCCTTCGCCCGGCTGCCCCCGGCCCACGCTCGCACACACCGACACTCGTGGCGGGGGAACAGGAAATACCGGTCGCAGCCCGGTGCTCCTCGCCGCTGAGTCACCGCGCCCCCGCCGCCCCGCCTCCCGGCTTTTCGCTGCCCGTCACGTCGCCCGGGAGCGGACCCCGATCGTGCCCACCCGGTCTGGACACAGGCTCCGACCGAGGCTCCCCCGGGACGGGCCCGGGGCGCAGCGCTGACCGGCCGGCCGGCGGAGCCCCGTCGCCGCTGCCGCCGGCGGGGCGCAACGTCACCCAGCGCAGCGCCTGGGTGTGTTTTCCGTTCACATCAGTGTTTTGTTTGGAACTTGGGATCACTGCCCATCTGCACCTTTCTAACGGGAAGACTTCCGAGACAGCCTTTAACGCCACGGTGCAGCGTTCCACATACGCCTCTCAATCTGCTCTTCCCTGCCCTTTACCAGAGAAGAGCTGCAGCCGCTTTACTGGGTGTACTCGGGAGAGCTGTGTGTTCATACCATCACTCTCGGCTGAAACACCCAAGATTAGTAGCTCCGTTTTTCAGGCTGGAATACCTCGTGTCACTACGCAAGTTCTATCAATATGTTCCCAAAATTGTAACATACCAAAAGGGAACTGCACTTCATGCTGGCATTCCACAGGTATGTGGAATGTCCCGAAGCCGAGTAGAGAAAGGCAAGGCTGAACAGCTCTAGTAGGATTCTTTGGAGTCGTATTTCTTCTGCGTTGTAAAGCACTAAAGTCACCAGGAATTCCTTATCTGCTCTCTTATCTGGAGGACAGATAAACCCCTTGCAAACCCATCTAAAATTAAGCAGTGCAATCTCTCGGCATCAGGCCTGCGGAACAAAATCTATGTACAAGTTTTCTGGTTTGTTATTAGTTGCGGGTGAGAAAGGGCAGATTTTTCAACAGATGCTAAGTATTATGGATTCCCAAAACGTTTTTAATTCAGATAAATTTCTTCCTCAATAGGTGCAGTTAATGCTGTATGCCTCATACAGAAAGTGAGATAAAGATGGCAAACAGTATTCTTCATAAAGGTGCTGGACTTTGGAAGGAGGCACTGAAAGAGCCTATTTTATTGACAGCAAACATGAAACTCCATTCACACATTGTAGGGGAAAAGCCTGCTTATAGCTATAGTTAATAATTAACATGTACATGCACACAGTAGTCTTCAAGAGACTATTTCAGTTTAAAAGCGCCAAACAGCAAAACTCTCTTGGGGAGTCAGAGGGAAGACTAATTCATTAACCTGTAGCTTTCAGTCAGCTACAGATAGGCTCAGTGATCAGTATGTAATACAATATTGAGCTTAGGCAGAATCAAGGTGCGAGGAGTGGAAATTTAGTCTTCCACGTATGTGTCAGATCATTTGGTTTATACTGTGCCGGGTGTCTTGTTTCCTTAATGAATGTTTAAAAACTTCATCTCTTGGTTCTCCAAATGTTTTCTTTTTTTCTGAAACTTATGTAACAGTGACCTTAGGACTGCCTGGTTAATAGTTCTAAAATGCTGTTAGGAGGAGTAACACCATTGACATATTTAATGTATTACAGATTATTTTTTTTTTAGCAGAACAGTAGAGAACATTGATGGCTAGCAGAAGATCCTGCATCTGGAAAGTAACAATGCTTACAAAATTACTCACTGTTTTACTGATCACTTATCATAACTACGATGACACAAACAATTTTTAAATCAATTCAGTAAACTGGAGAAGACAGCAACATTATATGGCTTGTTTCACACATCTAATGTTTCCTTATCTAAACTTGTCTGTCTTTCCTTAGCTTGAACTCTAAAAAAAAAAAAAAAAGTTTGTAATTAATAACTGTATAAAAAATGTTAACTCTTCGTAGTTGTTTATTCTACGACCCAGCAAAGCAGTCTCCGTTGACCACATCCCTCAGCAGAGGTTATATACCTTGTCTCTGTTCTGTGACTGCCAAGAGTACAATTTACATAAAACGGTATAGAGATGGATGTAACTCCAAATAATTTTTTATCTTTAAGCAGGTATTTTTTTAGAAAAATCAATAGCAAAATGGACTGGAATTTTTGATTTGTTACAATTATAAATAGTGGTGTGGAGCAAATTTGAAACATCATTCCCTTAGGGGCCACAACATGAAACAGCTTGCCCCTAGTCCCTCTTTGCCCTGCCAAAGACATCAGCCCTTGGGCAAAGTTAATCTCTTCCTGATAGCCTTTGCTTCTGCCCCTCCCATGCTTCCTTTTATATTTTGGATGGTCTTCTAAGTATTTTGGCAAGCCTCCACACTCCTTCCCAGGACTCCCACACATTTCAGAGCCGGTTAGCACAATCACAGATTTCAACCACTACCCAGATGCTCAAAGTAATCAAACAACCCCCCCTGCAACCCCCTTTATCTTATTAGCCTACCACCTCTTCGGGACAGGTCTTTTTCCCATTTAAGCTGCCAAAAGACACTGGGAATTTTAAGGAAATAAGACGGTATGATTTTATAACATGGAACAGTCTTGCAGGAAAGAGGCAATGTTTTCTTAAAAACTACAAGTGGAACGGACCCAACAAACACCAAACATTTAGGCATGTAACTCCTAGTAAACAAATGTGGCATTTCACGATCAGTAAAGACTGCATATTGCTGTAAGCTTGACTACATGAATGAATCAAGACTTCCAAAGAACTCCTCGGCACAGAGGAAACAATGAATTTTAGCAAGTCTGAACATGCGAGGTCCTGCAGGCACGCAAGGCCAAACGCAGAAAAAAAACAATAATCAGATTAGCTGTTGGTTAAAACTCTGAAACACCTAAAGGAACCACAACACACCCCAGCTTCTGTGCTGAGCTTATGCATCCAGTAAAGCTACAAATGCCAACACTTGTCTTTCAAAAGTATTCAGTACACTCTCCTTCAGCAATGATGGAGCAACCGTCTCATGGGAAAAAGTAACGCCCATAACACAATGGTTCTTACTGATACTGTCCGTATGTATTCTGTATGAAAAGATTTTTCTTCAGCTACTTCTTTTGGGAAAGATGAGGCAAGAAACTATTGACATGATGTCAGGTGGGGAACTATACAATATGCTTCTTACTCCAGTAAGTTACAGAAGTAAAAAATATAGGGAAGTGTTATTTGTCTTGAGGCAATAGGCAAGGTCTGACATCAGGATCAGAGCTCTTTCTGTGTCTCCACTGTCCAAGTGTGATGGCTCCTGGGAGGTCTTGCCCTTACTTATAATTGGATGCAAATATTAAAGCACAAAATGAGTCACGTCCTATGATTCATTTTGTACACCGAGATAAACTCTAACTTGATGACGCTATTTATCATCACCAGTTAAGATTAAATCCATTTGTTACTCAGATACCTAAACCCAGGAAATTCTTTGTATAAATAGCAGAAGCATTACGGATGAAGGGCAAGGCCTGTCAACTGTTAAACTTGAAGTTCCTACAGAATCCACTCCAGCTGGCCAAATTTGCACAGAATTAAGGACTCTAAATGCCACTTTATGTTGGTAAAAACATTTGCATGGGATGTAAGGGAAAGGAGAATGAATCTGCAAATATAAATCAGATGTGTGTTAGTGATCATGTTGCATGTGACTTAAGAAAATAAATTTTTGTAAAAGTCAGTTGGAAAAAAGATTTACACAAGCTAATTACATGTGATTAGGCAAAGGAGAAAGTACACTCAATTCAAATATCAAGTCAATAATATCTACATGAATGTATTTAAATGGCTCTCTGAACTACTAGGAGATTGAGCTAAGTGCTATAAAAGTAAATACATAACATCCCCATACTTCCATATGCTGTAAATTATTTTTCAGTGTTCTACATTCAGAACTTTCCTTTGTTTTTTTAAAAGAAGCATCTTTTTTTCTTCCACTCATGAGGGCTGGGAGTCATTGTATTTACCTCATCCAGTAGAGCTGCAATTTATTTTGATTGAAAAGCCAATTAACCAAGAGCTGCTTCCAGTGGAATTGTACTTTATTTAGTGGTGGAAAATAGCAGGTAACAATGCTTATATTCTAAATGCAAATACTGGGTGACAAAATTTCATAGCTGTTGTTTTTCAATGACAAAAACAATCATACCTCTCATAGCCAGTTAGAGAATAGTTCCAAACTAACCACAGCCTCAGAAGAACCGAGAGAAAAAAACCAGTTTTTACTGAATATATTTTCATAAATTTTACAAGAGAATGGTGCAAATGTTTCCTCATGCATTACTCAACAACTTTGTCCTTCTATTTTATAGGCAATTAAAACACATAAATGGTAATAAAACAAGAGTGCAAATGTTAAAGTGTTCTTATAGTTTATGATTTTTTTTTAATATTTTTGTTTAAAAGTCTGTAGTATATGATTTATTTCCTTCATATTTTTAACAGCCTGACAAAGATAGCTGCATCAGCCTAAGTGCCATACTCAGTTCTATGAACTTTCTGCCTCAGCACAGTGTCAAGGGAAGCCTTGTTCTATCATGGTGATAAGAAGATAATCTAAAACCAGTTATTAGCCTGTCCAGTTTTGTATGATGCTTACAGCCACGCAGACCTCTAAGAAATTTAAATTTTAGCCACAAAACCCTAATGTGAAACAAACTAGAATTTAGAATTTTGAGAAAATAACAAGCTCTGTAATATTAAGAGAGAAAAATGTCACTACATGCATTAGGACATGTTCAATTTGACTGTGATGTGTTACTTGAAATACCCACAAATTTTAATGCAATGCATTCACAGTACCACAATTTATGCCCATACAACTTACAGGCATTTCTTGGTTTTGGTGAATGTCTCACCAAAAGAAGTTTAGTCTTTGTGCACTGGTTGGAAGTCACCACATGGGTCAGTCCTTATATCCAAACAAGACTGCAGACAGCAAGAATTCATGACTTACTTCTGCAGAAAGAAAGCAAGAAACGACCTGACAAGGAAGGGTGACCTCAACCACTCAGTGACACAGGAACCCACAGACTGAGCATTAGAGAAAAAATATATTATTTTCATTTTTGTGGAACAACATATCAACGACAAGAAAAACAACAAAATTAAGCTCAGGTACTTTAGAAACAAAGAAAGGGCTTGACTTGAGGTTAAAGTCTTTAAACTTCCATGAGATAGAATGTCATCAAGTATCTTCTTTCCCAGAATATATTAAACTGGACAAATCCAATTTAGTTTTTAATGCTATTGAGAATTCTTTTGATAGCAGTTCATGAAGGGATACTCTGTCATGAGAATATACCCAGTTCCGTCCAGTCCAGTCATAGCGCTTTGGCCCACTAGAAAAAAAAACAACAAAAACCAACATAAAACATCACACACTGTGTAATTAGAGATTATTCAAGGAGACCTGCTGGAAGCCTGCATTTATAATGTATGCCAGAGAGTGCCCAGGAAAAGCAACAGACAGCATGGGGAATGACCGGTGGACAGTTTGGGAAAGTAGAGCAGAAAAGGCCAGGTATGCCAGGAACTACTGAGCCATCAAACAGATATATCTGAAAGGTGACAAGATACATCAGTCACTCCCAGAGGAGATAGACTCTTTCCCTTCTTGCTTTTGGCACTGACTTTATTGCAGTTTCTTCCTTTTCACGCTTCTTCCCTCATCTGTATAATTTTCTTGCATGCAAATATCATAAGGGATATTTGTAACATTTGAATTAATGCCACTGATTAGTTTCTGCACCAGTCACATGCACATATTTAAGCACAGCAGAACACAGATCGCCATTTTAACTTTCTTTTTAGACACAACAAAATAATTTACCAGCTGAAAGCAAATATATTGGCATGTGGAAGACTTGTACCTAAAATGCTATTTTCCTCTGTGCTATCGTATTGCTGCTGGACAGATTTTTTCAGACCTACATTAAGTGTCAAGAAAGAAACCTGAACAGCTGGGTTCCATTCCAGACCTTTCCATCCACCCAATTCTCCACATGTGAAACAGGAGAACAACTGAAAGGTACTCACTGAGAAAATAGAAAGGAATGAAATTTTCATCTGGGATAAACAGACAAACCCTTGATCTTGTAGCACAATACGCCCTGGAACTCAGACAACCAACACATGATGTCCGCTAGAAAACAGACTATCCTGTACACGCCCGAGAACAATCTGCAGGTTCCCTACAAACATAAACACTAATCTGAGCCTCAATATCCTGAATTACTCATGAGTCAAATGAAGAATTTTTCAACCACTAATCACAGTACAAGAAGTCACGAATTCAAATACCAGTCAAAGTCACTTTCATTGAAAACTCCCTGGCTGTATCAGAAGTGGAATCAAGATTATGTGCTGCAGTTACTTTATTATGTGCTTCTCATTTCTTTGCCTTTGTGATACAAGAGTATGTTTACACTGTCCTGCACCTAGAAAATGATGGAAGGGGACCCACTCATTAATGAAACTCAGGCTAGGACAGACCATTTAATTGATGACAAAGAAACATATGTATTATCTGTTATGCAGTAAATATCATTGATATTGTTAGCATATGAAATACCTCCATAGTTCTCCGAATCTCCATAATGCTGCACAAATGTGACAAATTTTAAATTTAAGCAAGGATCCTATGAATGCTATGAAATGCCTACTAAGTTAAATTACAGACTAAATCTATTTTTCACAGAAAGTCTGCACATACTTTTAAACAGTAAGAGAGAAGAACTAAAATATCACATTAAGGTGATACTATGCAAGGTTGAAAAGTCTGTTCAATCAAAGGAGCTACATAAAACTACTACAATCACACCACTGGCTGGTTGCACACATTCCCTCATGGCCCTTAATTGTAATTGTCAACTGAGTAAAGTTTTCATTTTCGTATAGATACACAATACCAAACACAAAGCTTAAAAAAAAATTCTCAGAAAACACCTCTTACATATCTTAAGAATTTGTCTCCCTAGGGATATGATCTTAAAGACTCAAGATCAACATTTACTGTACAAATGCACCAAAACTTTCAATGTAAGTGATTACTGACAGCAACATTTGGCTTCATTCACCTCCCAGCATACTGCAATGAAGATGTCAGTCCAGAACATACAGTATTTGCTGGAGTTGTTTTTCAAAGTTAGGAAGTAAGTGAACACATAGCATCATATTTCAGGAAATACCACTGTTTATCATAAGATCAGTTAAAGGGAGTACAAAACTTAATGTTTGTAGGTAAAAAATTTTTCATCACAGCTGGTGAAAAATACCATCAGAGAGTTTTCAAGTAGGTCATTTGTATATTTTTATTTACTACTGGAGCAATCAAACAAAACCCTCCAAACAACAAAACAAATAAAAAAAAGAAAAATTTAACATTTTTTCACGAAATCCACACTCCGTATCCTTGAGCATATATGTCTTAGCTCAACCAGACCTGGCTCCAAACAGACAGAAATAATCTGAATTTCAGTTTTCATAAATACTGAAACCTTCATGTTAGTGACACAAAAATCTTATAAGCTGGATCCTTCACCAGTAGCACTGACCAACTTTCTTAGTTCCTAAACAGGGATAGTGGCAAAGATTAAAAACTTAAGAGTGGTGGGACACAGCTACAACATTTTGTCACTTATTTGACTGCCCTGTCTGCTGAAACCAGCCAGAACACCTGGAATGGATCAAAGCACAGCATTAGAGGAGGCAGAAGAAACAGTTGACTAAGGTTCCCTTGAAGGACAGATGCTTGATAAAAACAACCAGTGTGAGCACAAACATATAAAGCAGGAAATCCCACAAGCTTAAAAGGGAAGGAGCCACCCTGTTTAAATACAAAGAGAGGTTTAGATCATAACATCATCACTCACAAACAGAACATTTGTTGGGTTTTTTTTAATCATTGCTGTCTATTTTTTCCGTGAGCAGGCTATATTCCTGTAGACAGTGGTTTTGAACCAGAACAGTCCATGAAAATTCTGCATTAAACATTTTCTTTAATTTAGGTATGTCAGTGTACTGCAGCATGCCCCAAACCTCTGTATCAAATCACTATTGAACATTTTTATTATATCATGTTTTGAGAATATACAGAGTAAAAGGGTTACTTATGAAAACAATAGTACATGATCCGTGCCATGCTATAAAAAAGGGGAAGTACATTCCCACCCAGACTGCAGGCATTACGAAACTAACTTATACATAACTTACCTAGTGGGTGAGGACAGCCAAATCTGCCGGTTTGGTGTTTGCTTATTGATTACGTATGTTCCCATGTCTCCACCTAATTTAACTGTTAGTACTCCACTCTTAAAAGACAAAGAAGGCGAGAAATTAAAAATTTGAATCCTATTACTTTGACAACAATTACTTCATCTGCAGTGGCAATAACTTAACATATCTGTGCCACATTCTCAACTATTTCCCAAACAATAATACCTTGGAAGAATGATGATTAGGTATTAAAAACTTCTGTTAATACCTAGTATAACCTGCATATCTTTTGAGCGTGATCTAGATTTTAAACCTTCTGGTCAGAGTTTGATCATAGTGTGTTTCTACCATTCACAATGGCACTACTTAAATAACACTCATGAGTTTTGACATGGCATCTTGGAAGCACCAGTAGTTCATTTTGTGTCAATTAAAACATTATACAAACCCAACTTTTTTCTACTAGTGAACAATGCAGAACTGGTGTGGTTCAAAGTCAAGAAGCTTTATGTGCCATTGCCAGATTTCTGAGCCATGTAATTTTACCTTACTTTTCTTAAGTAACTGTAACAGTTTCCCAGGGAATAAACACAATTTTTTTCTCAGTAATTCTGATTTATACCTCAAAAATGCTTCAGTTCTAAACTCCATGCAGTCTGTTTTTGTTTTAGTTATGCCACCTTTAGACCGTTATCCTAGTGAGCATTTATTTTCTCTTTCTTGCTCACATTTCTTACAGACAACATGATTCATACTTCTCCTGAGAAAAATATTTTCTGTTCCAACTTTAAGAGTAAAAAAGACAACATTACTTGGACTAGAGTTAATCTACAGATGATCTGATTTATGCTAATTAAAAAGGGAAATATTTCTAAAGAACAGAGTATGATGATTCAGATAACAGGTTAGTCATATTTAATTTACAGTGCTTCAAATACTTCAGGCCCTATAGCACAGTAAAGCTTCTTTAAGGGAATCATACTTCCCATATAGTCAGAAGATACTGCTAGAGCACAGTTTGCTAAGTATAAATCCTTAGGATAGGGGAAAAATACTTTTAAAAGTATCTACTGTCTGCAAACATACTCTGTAGCACAAGCAGCAGCTCAAAGCTTCCTTCTGCTACAAAGTAACTCAGTGTTAGTGGTTTCTAACATATCTCAAAGCTCATTAGCCATAATATTCTCAGGATCTGATTTTCACATTCCAGGATGCTTCCATACTTGTTAAGTGATGTATATCTGTGATCAATACAATAAAAATAAAAGGCTCTCCTGGTTAATACTGCCGTCAGGTTTTCCTGCCAGTTATGTCTATTAGATATTAGTATACTACAGCGAAGGACAAGACCAAGCTACTTCTCTAGTTGTCAGAATTTAATTTCTTTTTGTATCTCAGTGGTCTTAAGAGTTGTAGAGATACAGCAGAATAAGAGCAGGATGGGGGATTAGGCCTGAGTAGCAATAGATAGGTTTCATTATTCTTCTACATGCTCATTAGTGCCATATTAAGTATTCAGCAAAATGTTATGCTGTATCCTACAGAAACACTGTAAGTAAATAGGTTTCTAAACAGTTAACAAAAATTTATACTAGTGATTACATTGTGTGTCAGTTGTTAAGAGCACTCTTGCTCTATCATTGCAAAATAAATAAAGGTTAACTTCTACTGCTGTGTTGATAACATTTTCCCATACATTTTGTAATACTTCTGAAACACTACAAAACATAACTCACATTTTTAAGAACTTAAATGTAAGATACTTCTACCATATGCTAAGAAATACTGCTGTATGTGTTTTGTACTACTGGATGAATGTGCATTAGTTCCTGGCAACAAGAATATTCTTCAAAAGAGATTTTTATCCCTGGACATGAAGATATAAATTGCATGAAGAAATCGAGTTCACAATGGACAAGCACAACCGATCTTTATAACGTTCGCCACCTTGTGGCTTCTTGTAGCAATAGTCTTGTTTGTTTGGAATTACAAATTGGGACCATTTAACCTTCTGCTCGTAGCAGAAAAGACAGAATATTATTGACTGCCATCTTACAGTCTATATAACTAAGGACCCTTGGCAAAAATGAAGATTAAAATTAATACCTTCTGATCCTCACAATGACGCAGTGTCAAACAAAATCCACAGTAGAGTGGATGGAGAAAAAAAGAGAACTCATCACCTTCATGTAATGAAGTGACTCTTAATGGGGTAAATTTTAATCTTTTTGCTAATTTTTGTCCTTAGCACTTTACATCATGCTAATAGGTGCAGATATCCTAAAACATATTGAAGAGAAATCGTTAAATAATGCTTTTTATCAGAAAAGCAATCACACTAGCTATGTATTTAACTAAAGCAACAAATAGAATTTGCTAAACAGAATGCTACTAACAATATGTTATTTTGTATCCTAGCTATCAGAAACACAGAAATAACATTATGAAGACAAAGGTATACAGGAGTAAGTCCAAACCTACAGTTTTGGTTTCCTATTTTGCACAGTGCAATTCAAACTATTTGCTTCAATATCCTTGAGCATAAAACTTTAACTGATAGGGCCAGTATAAAGCAGTCTCCTTGTGGTAAGACATGAAGAGGGAGCAGTACTTATGTAACCTCAAAAAAATGCAGTAGTGAAAGACCTGTGTTACAGACAGCAGTGTAGGGAGGAACAGCACTCTTCTCCAAGTCATGTTGAGGGCTGTAACACAAACAACCACTTCAGGAACTGAACTTATACAAAAACTAACAAACTTCCTATGAAAATAAAATTAACATTTTAAATCCAAGTCTATCATTCTTGTAAAATAATCTGAGTGTCTGATCTCCCAAAGAGATGGCTAGCAAAGTGGCTAGCAGCCACTCAATGTTGCCAGTGACAGGAGCCTTCTCCCCATATATGCTCTGGTCTCACTTCTGCAAACACCTATCCAAACACTGCATTCTTTTGTTGTTTCTCTTCAACACAGGCTGTCATCAATAAAGCTAGGACAAACATTCTCTATTTGGTCAAGAAAAATGATGCTTCTCAGTATTCATGGCAATCAAAGAAACTGTTCGAGTAGTTACACATTATGTACATGTACTATTTCATTTAGGCTTGTCCTAGTATTCACCAGAAGGGAACTGATTGTTATGTCAGATGTCTATGCCTGTTTAGAGAAATTTATAGACTGCTATGTAATTAGAAACCAGTTTCCACCTCCTCTTGTGTTCATTTATTATTCTGTATTATGTCTTCCTCTATACATGAAACATTTTAAATTCTCGAATGATAGAACAGTATGTGTTACTTTTTACCAAAATTGTTACCCCAATCAGTAAAAAGAGCCATATTTAAAAAAAAAGCTGTGAAAACTCACTGTATTTTAAGTGTCAGAACTAAGGTGACATTTAAAATCCTCCTTCAAAATAAAAAAAAAGAAACCAAACCAAAACCAAAAACAAACAAACAAACAAAAAAACCCAACACCTACACTAATTATAGTGATAATATGTTTAAAACATACCCCTAAAGAGACATCATAATCTTCCGGGGTAAAAGGCTTATCTGTGAGGTCCTCAAAGAAATCTGCTAAGGAGTCCAGTGTTTCTTCAGCCAGTTTTTCATAAGTGGTCTCATCTAAAGAGCTACAAAGAAGTCCACAATTAGGAGAAAAAGCATGAAATATGCCACTTTGTCTTTAACAAAAACATACCAAGACCATGACCTTGGATGAAATATTAACCACGAAATGACCATATAAAACAAGTAGTCATTTTTCTTAAAGTAATGCAGGTAACAATCCACCTTATAAATGGCACTGAATTTTGAAATTTCAGTACTAGTGTCCTGGTTTTAGTAGCCAAGATCAGTTTGTCACTGTGTGGGTGTGTATTCTAAAGCCTCTATGCCATTTTTTCCCATGAACTGCTCACAATGGCACATTAGCAGCTATTGTCTAAGGCACAGCACACCCCTCAGGCTGCAGGCTGGGTGTTTTGGAACTTCTGTGAGATAAGGAAATTCTTCTGCCTCCACACCCACCTGAGGGGTCATGTCTGCTAATGGCCCATCAGGGGTATCAAAAATAGGCCATTGTTTATCTCACAGAGTAAATTACCCATTGTTTAAGTCTCCGCCCTGGGGGAGGGACTGGGCAGAGCCTAAGGGAATATAAGCAGAGAATTTTTGGCCCTGGGAGCTCTCTTCAGATCCAGAAG
>VXAU01004995.1:0-49348 GCA_013399695.1 Formicarius rufipectus | reverse complement strand
GGACTAAAAGCCTAACTAGGAGACTAATATCATATCGTTGCGGTCAGTCCCACCACCCAACACACCAACGAGGCTCATCACCCCACATATCCAACCCGGATATTAGCCTACTGAGAAACAGAATTGTTACAAATGTGTTTCATCTCGAGGTAAAATCAGATAGAAATGTGTTTCATCTCAACAGAAGAAAATTTTCTTCTGGACAAAGAATCAATCACTGGAAAAACCTCTGGAGGGGTGTGGTTGAGTCACCATTACTAGAGGTTTTCATGATGTGATAGAACAGGGTGCTAGATATTCTGATCTAAGCTCCCTTTTCCACAAAAGGTTGGACCAGATGATCTCTTGAGGGCCCTTCAACCTGGGCTGATTTACAGTTCTAAGATATTCTGGATCTATTAGGACAAAAATTAGGTAACTCTAGAGATAAGAAAAATAAGTTCAACATAGAGTATTCAATAGGAAAGGAAAGATGCTGTCATCATCATTGTTTTGGATTTTGCAGGTTTTATCCTTCAATGGAAAACGTCAGGAAAAGAACTCCTATGGTTAGAGAAAACGAAGACATTTTGCCACACTTCATTATTAACACAATGGTTAATAGGCACATACATTCTTTAGAGATTTGTTTCAGCCAGGTACTTAAGCATACATTTCATATGAAAAATACCTCAGTGAACCTCTGGATCTTGAAGTTAAGCAGTATTTTAGTTGCTTAGTAAGCCTGAGTCAAAGGAATTACAGGGATGAAAGCCCATCAGAAACAGTATGACAACTTACTAAGTAGACATCCAAAACTGAAGCATTATCATTTTCCATTTCCAGCGTGCTCTGTTCTGAAGTCAAATAGATGGCACTGTCTTCCAGAGTGAATGTTGAACTTGAAGGCAATCCTTTCCTGCAAAGAGAAGGGAGACTACAATCAACCAAAAATCCAAGTTACAGAGAGCTCAATCATAGCTGAAAATTTAAAAGTAGATTTCTCTTAAACATTAAAATCTTCAAATACTTCAAAAAAAGGAATGTAAATGAACAAATATAGATATGTTGGCAATGACTAGCTCATATTTGACATACACAAACACATATTTGACCTACACATTTAACGTACACAAACCACCGGTTTTATTTTTGTGTTAACTAAAATTTTATCAGTAATACTGTGTCTGAACTTCTATATTTATTTAAAGAGTGAAACTATGTCACACTGAATATGACATAATTTCATTAACTTCAAAATACATTTTTTTCCACATTAAACATGGTGTAAATTTTGGCAGCATTTCTTAATTCAGAATAGGGAAAAAATATTCAGCAATTAGGCACAGTAACGACAGACTTTTTCATGCAGACACAGAATGCTTGCAGGGAAAAGTTCAGAATGAAAAGTGGGAAAAGAACAAGAATGCAATGTAATCAGTACGGCTCTGCAAGGAGGTGGTGTTTACAGAGCAGGTGCACTGTATTACTTCACTCATAGATCAATTTTTTTGTTCTCTCCTATTCAGAAATAATGTGAAACTGCAAATGCATTCACATAGAAATCTTGGGGATTAAACCCATTTGGTCCACAATGTCGAAACTCTCAAAGGTGTTTTAATGGAATCGGGTGATCATTATTTCATGTCTTTGCTAGCTGCCAGCAACTAGGCTTCAGGCTACCTTGAAAACTCAACTGTCAGTCGTGGAGAAACATATTTTTAAAGTGCTTACTTATTTACAGACAAGGTGAAAAAAAAATCTGCCTTATACCTGGGTATGAAAACATAGCCATCAGTCCAGATATGACTAATTTCCCCCTCGTTTTGTGTTACTTTAAGTATGTTTCAGGTGGAGTATGACTTCAGAAAGGGCAAAAGTTGCATGTGAAGTAGAAAACAGGTTCAAATGCTCAACAAAATAACACATCATCCATCACTCTCATGTCATACTGTCATTAAGAGCCCAGTATTACAATCACTGGTTTACAAAGTTCCTTTTATTAGGCAGCGTATTAGGCATATTTTCTAAAGCAAGACTATTTCTTTTGTAGTGAGGATGTCTTGGGTCCCGCAGCTTTAGTAGCATTATTGTCACACCTTGAATTCTATTGAGCAGGATTTCAAGCACATCGGCTTTATGCTAATGCTTTATTTTACTGAAGGAGAAAAGGCAGACAGGAAGGGAAAAAAAGGGCTATTGACAAAAGCCAGACAATGTTTCATCATCTCTCAGAAAATAAACTGGTATGAAACATACTATTCTTGGCAAAAGGGGAGGTGCAGGGAGGAAGTCACGCTTGCATGCAGACTTTTGATCTCTCATGTTTCACAGTTCAGGTTTCTGAATGTGCAAAGGCTCACTTGTGGGAACAGCATGACCATGAGGTCAATGTGCGGTGAGCAGCCACTGCTGCTATAATAATATACAAACTCAATGGTCAACCTTACCTTAAGGAAACAGTGCTCAGCATCACTAACTGCACAGTAAGTTGGGCAGGCTGGGGTGTATTCCTGGCTATCATTTATGTATCAGGTCAGGTTTAAAAGCAAAAAAAAAACCTTGAAATATACAGGTTTATATATCCTCTTGTGACCTGATATATATACACATCACTGCCACCTTTATTGCTGTTATTTTGAATTTCTTTTACTTCTAGAAAACCTCTGGAACCTTGAACTTAAGATGTTGTGAGGATTTTGTAGTTCACACCAGTGGCATTTTATTTTATATCCTTCATGTATTAGAAAACTAAGACCTAATCCTCCATTATTTCAGTTTAACTCACTGGTTTAATATGACACTTCTTTATCGTCTTCTCTTCTCTACTTTTCCATTAGAAGGCAACAGTTCTTTTCCTCTTTGTTAAATTACAGTCTATGCTGCTTCAGAGTTAGCTGTGACTAGCAAACGATAGCAATGTGAGTTCACCATTCAGTCTTTGTATTGTTAAACTGCAGGGTTTACCTATAACAAAGAACAAAGACAATGCCATCTTTGCTCTGGAGTGTGCCTTTTTTTCCCCTACCTGTTACAGAAATACAGTATATATGGCCAGGCAGAAAATAAGGGTTGAAACAAAACCAGCAGCAAAGTCAAAGAGATAGTCCTTCAACATTATTATTTGGTCATTTAGTAGTAAACTTTCTAAAAAAAGATATTTTTATATATAAATAAATAATATCTAANAAGGAGAAAAGGGACAGAAGAAAGTCTGAATATGTAGTAGACTTTTTTAGCAGAAAACCATCAGTGATTAAAGTGCCCTTCAAAAGATCAAAGAAGAATATGAAACAGCACAAATGCCACTCCACCTTTCTCTTTACAGTCAAGAATCCACACCTTATTTGCATGTAGCAACCTCCTTGCTGCAGTAGCTTTCACACTGAATAATCAGATATAAACTCTGCAAGTAAAGAAGACTCATATCCTGCACAAAGAACTGATTTTTAAAAGGAGAAGTGTTGGAAAACAGTTATAAGACAAAACTTTCTCTCATATAACTGAAGTTCATTAACTGGAGCTTCTTCTCTGTTTAAAAGAACATGAACTGAATTTGGGAAGGTAATTTGTAACATGCCTAAAGGAGAAATTGGAACTGCCAAGTCACTGCCACATTAATTTTAATCTGGAGCCCATGCTGGTATCAGCATGAGAGCAACTGCTTTTGCCAGGTGCCAGCTCTGATGCAACTTCATAAGCATTCTCAATATCTCAATAACTAAGATATTAAGTGTAATCGGCTCAGAAAAATTTAAATGGATAAAGAATTGCATTTCCTTTTCAGAAAATCTAGATGCCTCACTGACTCTTTTACAGATACTAACCACTTGGTACATGTTTATAAGGACTGATAATCCTTAAACGTTTACACTGAATTCTGGGAATATTTGGTATTCCTCTGGCTATGAAAGTAACATGTTAGAACCTGGACTTCAGTGAAAAACTAGTAGGAAAAGCAAATTTCAATTTAATCTTTCTTGAGATTGTGAAATCCACAAGATAGATATCCTCATGTTAGGTATAGTAGGAGGCTTAAACTATTGAAATTTAAACATGCCTTAGTAAGTTCATTAAACTGGTACATCATCCAGATTTGCTTTACACTTCACTTTTAAAACCAGAGACCTAAAGTTTGTAATTTGATATCTGTCCAGAAGACATGCCAAGAAATATTCCCTTTTCTATTCTCACAAACACTTCATAAATCAGCTGCAATAAACCCAAATATTAACTTCTGACACCCCCAGATGGGGGAAGTTCTGTTTACTTATATGACATTGTTTTCTTCTAATGCCTGCCTATATGATTAATAAAATATTCTGTAAGACTGAATGAAATATATAGTTGGTTTTTTGTCTAAAAATATTTTTGATGCTTCTTCAGACCTGCAGGTAGAAGCATTATGCTCTTTAAAGCAGTATTCTTCAGTCTGCTTTTTTGCTAGTTTCTTGCTTATTCCTTGTCACAATATTGTTGCTTCAACAAAGTAAAATGTATAAGCAAATTACAATAAACTGTTCCTTTTATCAATACCCCCAAACAATTTTAGACATTATGCATTAGTATGTAGACACGTTAACTGTTACAGCTGTAATCCTGTCACAGGAAGAAAAAAAAAAAAAAGACCGTACACCTTAAAGCACAAAAAGTTCTTCAGGTACACCAAAACATAGGTTCTAGCAGCACATCAATGACATTTACAAGTTACAAATTTTTTTTCAAATTAAATAACTGAGTTAAAACTGACAGATAACATGAAGCTTTTGGCATAAAAGAGTGTGCTGGTTTAGAGTCAAACCAGCAGGAGAAATTAATCCAATTCAGAATGGGATTACAAGTCAAAATAACAATTTAATAAAAGATCACAAAATACACTGATGCAGAAGGAAAAAATTGTTTGTGCCACAAAAAACATGTACAGCCCAGCACAGTGGGGCACAAGCAGAATGGACACAACCAACCCCTGTGCTGAACACCACATGGCCCCCCCTGACTTCAAAGTAAGAAGAAAGGAAGCAACCAGCTGGTGACAATGATGTTTGCAGTCTGATGGCAGTCTCAGTCCAGTCGAAGCTCTGCTCCTCCTCTGGATCTGAAGAGAAATCTCAGTCCCAAAACCCCCAGCTTATCTCTGGTTGGGCTCAGATGGGAACACCCAGTCCCTCCACCAGGGTGGAGAGTTTCACAGTGGGTGATTTAATCTGTGAGGTGAACAATGGCATATTTTTGGCATCCCTGATGGCCCATTAGCAGACATGACCCCTCAGGTGGGTGTGAAGGTAGGAAAACTTCCTTATCCCACAGAAGCTCCTAAACACCCAGCTTGTAGCTTGAGGGGTCAGGTGTGCCCTGGGCAGCTGCTGCCAATGGGCCATTGTGAGCTGTTCGTGAGAAAAATGACATAGAGGATTTAGAATATACACCCACACAGTGACAAACTGATCCTGGCTACTATAACCAGAACAAAGAGCAAAACCAAAAATCTTGTAATTAATCTCTTAACAGCAATACATATGCTGTTAGCAGTTGGTAACTGAAAAGTCAAATTTATGCCACAGCATCATCACAGATGCACTTAACTGCCAGTTTTAATGGAGACTTCTAGTAAGGCCAAGACAAATTGGTGGAGGAGGCGCAGGAGAGAAGAAGCAAAATCCCCATATATATAGTGTATCAGGAAGAACATTTTAGTGGACTGTAGTTTAAGTACTATTTCAACAGTGCCCTGAGTTCTTATCCTTAATTCTTAGGTCAGAAAAGAAAAAAAAAGCCAAGCAAAAATAAAAAGCATTTTTACAGATACTTTCTTCCACTAAGTAATGCCCAGCCACAATGACTGTGCTCAACCTGTGCTGTGTCCTCCTCTGCCTAAAGCATTCTGTTTTATCTTCGTTCTTAATTAAAAATAGGGGGGAGGAGGGGAATGGACAAGTAATTTTATCACTAGAAAACTGGGAAAGCTTTGTTTTTCTTTAAGACAACAATAATATGTTGCTTCAATCATAGTCAAATTTTTTTTCCCATAGAGATTTCCCCAGTGTCTCAGTGCATCTGTTCATAGTATTTAAGCATTTGAAGTCTTTTTCCTCCACCTAACTGCCTATTATGATGAGGCTTGCATGAAGTTAATCCACTTTGAATCAGATTCAGAGGCATTTGTCTGAGCTTCAGAAGCTAAGAGTGGTGGGTGTACAGGCAGAACACTTAAACTTAAAACACAAAAGTTTGTTTACATAGAAAACCAGACTGGCAAAACAGATGATTAATATTTCTTACAAGAGGAAAACTTAATACCTACAAATTCCTTCCACTGAAAAACAACAGGATTTTACTTTTATTATCTCAACTCTTTTTGAAAAGGTTGTTTGATAGAATGTCAAGTCATGGGACATGTCAGATAAAAGTTTGGATGTTTCAGGAAGTTTGACTGTATACAAGAAGAAAACCAAAACTCTTCAAAGCCTTCCAAAACTTCAAGTTGTCTCCATTAAAAATTAGCAATGCAAAGGTAAGACAAACAAAAAAATGAAAACCATACAGATACACAGGAAGAAGAAAAAGAAAGAAAAGGCAGAAGTCCATGCTACATACACATCCTACAGAAAGGAGGTACATAATGCATAGAGAGAAACAAGAATTTTATTTCCCACAGATTATTTTCCTAGGCTCAAATGTATCAGTGGAATTCAGCAGCTGTCCTTATATAGCACTGCTCTAAATACAGAGAGCTGAAGTACCCCTTTTATGCATCATGAGATTTTGCTTGGGTTTGGAACTGGAAGTCCTAAGACCTACTGAAAAAAAAACAATGGAAATAGACTGTATGTATTCTTGAAAATACCAGTTTTAAACTATTTACAATTTAAAACATTTTTAAACATTCTAAAACAAGTTTCAAACATTTCCAGGAGCACCTGTAAAGGCATTAACTTCCTTCAGCTCTCTACAGTCTTAAAAGTGATCTCAAGGGAGATGAGAGTCATACTGCTTAGGACATTCAGATTTGTTGTCTAACTTAATTTATTAGGAAAACTTTACCTGGAAAGGGGGAAAAAAATCTGTTATCACTTCCTCTATAAAAACAATCCCTAATATAATAATAGATATTCTGTTTCCTAAGATAAAATTGATAAACCCTTTCAAAGAAGTGTTTCTGGACTAAAAAATAAATTTTCTAGTGGAAAACAGACCTTTTAGGTACTAAAATGTCTCTGCTCCAAATATAAAGGAGTGGAAAATCTCTGAAAACTTTAATAGAAGCAATAAATTGTCAATTCTGTTCTCTTACTAAATGAATACTTGACGCTGTTTATGACAGAACCACTTGACTGAGAAACAGCTTCGTGGAACAGAAACTAGCTTTCTTCTAACAAACATGAAAGCCTACATTTGCTGAGTAATATATGCCATGTTTCTCTTTTGTTTCCTTTTTCATTCTCTTTTTTAGATCAAGTTCATTTTGTGCTGAAAAATACATCCATTTTCTCTTCCCCTCTACTCCTTCATTCATACTGTTACTAATTCCTCTTCATACTGCCTAGCTAGTACTTCGAGTTTCCTCTAACTGTTCAAGGACTGAGGAATAACATGGTGAAAAATAATCAGCTTGCAGCATGCAAAAAGACTCCCAATGTGCTGTATGTTTATGACTGCTGCTCAGTCTCTCTTTTTCACTTTAACCACAAGGCTCTAAATGCTGCTCTGCACTATCTCTGATTAGTTGTGTTAGTTCTAATCTGTACCAAGCCAGGTCTACAAAAACACTTCCCAGAAGATACAGCCTTAGGAGCCAGCTCTGGCTCAGCAAGTCATGTCTGCCTGCTCAACCTCATGGCAGCAGCAGTTCTTCGCTTTCTACCACGAGTGTTGAGTACCCTCAAGAAGATATGGTGTTCATCTCCTTTCTTATGTTAAGGGCTATTTTCCTCTCCTTGGGGAAGGATTGCATTCATGGATGATAGAAACAGAAGGTAATTCTAAAAACAAACAAACAAACAAAAAACCAAACTAAATATAAATATATATATAGTATGTACTTCAAGGTATCCAAAAGCATTACTGTTGTCTTTTTAAAAAGGCAAATGGCAGCAGCTGTCTAACTGATATGGGCACATGCTGCTTATTAGCATTAATAGGAGCCTAGAACATGTACAAATATCACATTATTACTACGCACATCCCTAAACTAGAAACTTCTGACAAGTTACAAGCAAATTTGTGTACTCTCTACTTTGTGTTAGGTCACTTTGAAGGACAAGGAAAAAGACTGACAAAACAGTTGTCAAACTGTAATTTTCTTAAATAACAAAGCTGAATGTCACAGTCAGATAATATTTAAAGACTGAAAGCCAACTCACATTCATAAACAAATCTTTAATTCAGACTTTGTTTCAAAGACCAAACTTTCTGTTTATTGGAGAGAAATTACAAATAATGAGTCCTGCATCAAATAATTTTCTAATATTCAAAGGCAGAACTCCAGCAAGAAAAAAGCTCAGATATCTACAATTCAATGCATCATCATAGCATGGGGTTTTTGGTGTTTTAATTTCCCTGATAGCTTTTCTTATGGGAGGACTGAAATTCCTCCAGTGAACCAAAAAAAATATAAATAAAACATCAGATGGATATATTATTTAGTACCCAGAAAAAGGAAGGACCTTTCTGCACTAATGCAGGCCTGAGTACAAAACTGCAGGTGCCCAGTATTATCTTGTGGAAATTAGTTTACTATTCAGCATGCTTAGCAGCTTTCTTAACTCATAAAAGAAAGCCATTAGCTTTGACAAGGAACCTAATCCTCATGAATTGTACAAACTGAGACTGAGACAAGCACCAGTACTAGATGAGGTGAAAGAACTGCCACCAAGCCCTAGCTGAATAGGGCACACCTAGACCAGCAAAGACATCAGCAGGTAAACCCCCATGGCAGATCTCTCGGCTACACAGTAAGATGTTTTGGCACAAGACATGGAGAGTGCCACACATTCAGTGAATTGTGGTGCAAGATCTGCTGTGTTGAAGAATACATCCTCTTGTACTGATGAACTAAAAGTATGCATACCTGGACTGGAGACACTGCAGTTACAATCTGATTGTGTAAGGTAAGAATGTATATGGCTGGCAACATTAGAGGTCATTTCACTGATTGAATTACAATTGGAAAGTAAACAAGTTCAAAAATACAATCAAAGCATAGACCTGCTAAAAAACTTATTTTGGAATTATTTTGGAGTATCTTAACAGAAAAATACCAAAGGCTTACTCAAAGCTTTTCTCTATAATTAATTTATGGAGAGTAAAGAATATTTTAAATGTTTTATTTGCAGTAAATCTGAACTCTTTATTCAAACAACTCCACAGTTTTCTTTTCCTCTCTAATGTTAATACAAAGCAGCTCAGTAGTTCTAGTTGATGCTTGAAGCTAATAAAAACCCCAAGTCTCCATGAATTTAATTCTATCAAATAAAAAACTTAGTAAAAGATCATGGTATATTTAAGTCTTACAACTAACTTTTGACAGAAGTTGAACTGAATGAGCTCTATTTCTTCTAATGCTTATTCATTAGTAGTTTTATTTCCTGAAACTTGTGTATAAGCATTTTGGTTCTCTAATTAAATGTCCATCTTTGTTTCACTCCTAACCCATACCTCACTCCAAATTTTTATTAAAAAAACCATCAGCCCTATGGAAAATACCACATAAGTGAGATTTATTTCACCTTAATGAAAGTGGAAGCTGTAAATATTGCTTTCATCAAGTAATGGTGCAAGTAATTTTATTTTTTATAAAATTAGTTGGTAAATATTTAATAGGAGGTAAAATCCTACTGCATTAAGATTGCTTTTAAAGTCACTTGATCTTTTTGGACAACAAGCATTTTAAAATAAAGAACTGCACGTTGGCACATGAGTAAGTTTATCAAACTTATACACTAAATAATTCAGGATTCCAAATTATTAAAAAACAAAAACCAACCAAACAAAAACCCAAACCAAACAAACAAAACCAAAAAAAAACCAAACAAACCCCAAGATATTTGAGTTCACAGTGGCTACCCTTCTTGATGAAAACAGGCAAAGAAATGAGTATTCTGCAATATGACACATAGTGAATTGATCTGCAAGTTGACTAAACACAGCACACTTCAGGTGCACAGGGGACATACAGGCATGTGCAGAGACAATCTCCCAGCAAGACTTACTGACTTAAGCATGGTATTGGACAGTCATGGGTGAAGTATATTCAAACAGAACTCATATCACATTCAAACTAGCTTATAACAATCTGCACAACTTTTCTTGAGACCTTCCTGGTTTATCTTTCCTGCATTAAAATCAGACAGGCCCTAATCACACCCATGGATTAAGTCTCATAGAAATTCATTTTGGAAAATGGTAGTTACACAAGAACTTAAAGCAGACCATTCAGTGCTGTGCATTCAGAATGAAGGACAACTTACAAGAAGATCCTTTTTCCTAGCACATTACTATTTTCTGTAGTTTCACTATAAGCTGTGTTGGGCTACAGCCAAGTTACAAGAAGTACTTCCTACTCTGATTTTACTGTAGTTTGGTTTATGGTTCAGACTAAGACCTAAGTAAGTTTTTAGTATCCTGTTTAGTTTTGGAACATGACAAAAAATGCATATAACATTTTTTGATGTGTTTATACTTTGTCTTTTTTTATCCCCCAATTACAATACAAATAACAATGAAAAAATACATAATAAATCCTACAGGCTTATGGCCCTCCTCCTTCACTGGAGAGGTACTAGACAGGGCTACAGAGCCATTTGCTCATTCTGCTTCTTTTCCCCACAGAGCCCCCTCCACTGAACACATTGTCAGAATTTTAACCAAACATCTACCATTTGTGGTAGAATCCTCTACCACAAATACAGCCTTTACCTGCTGAGCATAGGTCGATCATGTTGATAATGCTCATCTGCATTCAAGGAAGAAGAAGAAATTGTGGTTGCCAAGGAAGCTGCTTCAAACAGAGATGGAGTGCTTGGTACTAGATCTGGACGGTGGTGCGAACCTAGTACTGCATCCACAGAAATAAAGAATAACATTAAAAATTTCACTTCAGTTTGAATCCAAAAATGCTGATGCAAATATTTGAGTCCCACAGTGCTCTCACCAGGTTCTTGAAGCTTAATGTTTGAATTAACGAGATGGTAATACTCATGCACTCATCCCCACAGTCTTTTGTGTTACAGGGTGAATTTCAGCTGCTAACCAGTACATTCAACAGAATACAGGGCAAATCCAAGGTCAAATATCAGAGGCGTAAGTATGTAATGAATTCTTCTAAATTCTGGGACTGGTCTCATGCTTCCAGGGCTCATTCATCACATGGTTTTAGGCCATGGGTTCTGCTTTCAGCCTGGTTACAGGAAAGTCCTGAAAGGGGCAAGCCAGTATCTCTTCAAAAGGACTCTGGGAGCAGTGAACTGAGATTCAAAATACAGCATGCAACACGTTTGCTTAGAGGTCAGCAGAAGGGATAGCAGTGGCTCTGGCCTTAATTCTCTGCCTAGGATAGATAAATTTTTTAGGATGTCCTGAAATCCAAAAGTTTAACATCATGTTACAAACTTTGAGTCTGACTTCCTCTGGTTCCTGAAGGTCCATGCTGCCAAAGATGACTAACTAGTTTTTCCATGAGAATAACCTGACTTTGAAGTTTTGAAAGATCAGCCAGATTGGGAACTTTCTAGTATAGGGTTTCTAGACTTTGTACAAAACTCCTTTAAAGATATTGTTCATTTGAAAGACAGTACCTTCTTCATCAAGGCTGGCATAGCTTTGTCCTCCAGCAAGAATGCCACGCTTTTCATCCTTCCACTCCTGGTAAGCTGCACACACTACTTCTTGTGATGCTGCCTTTAGGGCTGTGATGGAATTACACCATTTCTTTGAAGGTGAAGACTTTAAAGCTGCATTACCAAATGAACATAGGTGTTGAGTGATATCATCTTATCTCCCTGCACATTTTTAACAACATATAGAAAAGTAAGCTATCTATAAAAGCTAGTTTCTGAATAGACATGAAAAACATGTCCAGATAAAAATCTATTTGGCAAATTTTATATTTAAACTAGAGCAAAAAGCATTGTCACTTCACCTATCTTTTTCTGGAATTTCTTACTTCTTTTTATAGGAGAATTAAAGTCAAGTCACTGCCATCGATAAATTAAAATTTTTTTATGGAGTATCAACCCATGTAATCAGAGACAGAACAATACAGAAAAAAAAAGAAGACAGGGAAACTGAAAAGACATTTGGAGTATTCTGAGAGCTGTGAACTACTTCTATCTATTGAGACTGAAGAATTTCCACCTCAAGACACATGTCAAACATCTTCTTTGGACACAATAAATATTTCCAAAATGTTGATGATGTCCTGTACAGTGAGGTATGAGCATCTTGTTTGGGCTCTGTACTAGTGCCTGCCTATGTACAGTAGCGTTTTGAGTGAAACTCTAGGAACTGACCATTGCCACTGCTACTGAACCATGACCCCCATTTGTGGTTCTTCCCCAGAAGTATGCCAGCTAATTCATTTAGTGTTTTTGCTCTCTCAGCTGCTGACCTCCATGCATTGGCTTCAAGGTTACTTCAGATGCACTGTAATACGTCATACTGTGCTTTACTACAGAGTTAACATAAAAAGCACCAAGGACACTTGGCTAAAGACTAAAGGAAAAATCTGATGCATAGTTCTAGGATATTGTTAAAAAAGAACATAGTAGATAGCTCCTGAGCTAGCCTCTGCCCAAGGCCAAATCTAATTATTCAGCTTTTATTGTTATTTATGCAGGGTTGTGCTGTGCACTACGGGAAAAATCACAGATTTTTTCACTTAAGAACAGGGCTTAAGTGTTTACGCTGAAATGCCTGACACAAATTTTAGAAATAATGTTCCTGGAAGGCAGGAACGGTCCAAATTCTTTATTTTATAAAGGAATGATACTAATTTGAATAAAAGTAGATTAATTGCCCTGTGTGCAGAGTAGATCAATATGAGTGCAATATTAAGACAGGTTAATAACCTGGAAAACGAGGATGATGAATTAAGATAAGAGAGATGATTAGGCATGATATCTTTTAATTCTACATTTTCGCTTTCAGATACAGAACAGATTGTGTCTTGTGCTGAAACAAATCTAGCAGTCAGAATTAGAAAACTGGGAAAAATACTCAAATGTTGAGGAAACATATGGCATTCATTTATTTTGTCAAACTGAAGTATCAAGTAGAAAGGAGTAGATACTCCTTACTTTTTAAGAGTGCAGAGGAGTTCCTTTGAGCATTGTCTCAGTCAACAATGCTCCTACCAATTATCAGGCAAAATTATTCTATGATTCAAAGAGAACTAAGTCTCAGGGGGCTCCTTCCTCATTTCAGCTGAATTTTGCTTTATATTTTGTTAGATTACACCTAATTATTTTATTTTTATATTAATAAATATTTTCTGAAGGATTTAACATTTAAACCTTAAATAATTCATTTATGCTAGTATTTGTAGTCATTCTCATTTCCCTTAAATCTCATTTAATTCTAGCATTTGTGTTTTGTTCTCCGTCTATCCACATAGACTTGTTTCTCACTCCACATAACTACTGAAAACCTTAAGAGACCAGCATAATACTGGTCAAAATATTTGCAAAATACCTTCTATCAGTTTAATACAATACCATATGCTCAATACTCCTCCCATAGTATTTGATTCAAGCATTCATTCCACATTTTGACATTCAACTCTAAAGGAAACACAGTTCCACAAGAATTACGAGACTGCTAACTGGGATCCATTTTGAAGTATAAGTTCCTTTACACAAAACCGTACACATACTAGGCTGGTGTGAGATAGGCAAGTCTGGTTGCAAAAGGCACAGTAGAAAGTTTCTGTAGGTGGTACTGTCGAGGCACGATTCTTTCTGCTGTGTCTTTTCTCCTCAAGACTGACCACACTGGCCTTATCAGCCATCAGTGCACTTGTAGAAAGCCTGGGTAGAGCCCTCCTGAATCTTCGTTCATGAAGACTAGCCACGATGATGATATATAAACTAGATAGTTCTAGCCCATTAGTTTATATTTACTTGTCAAGCTCTCTAGAAAAAAAACCCTTAAAAGTCAGAAAAAACTCTTTCCTAGAGGGAATAGCCCTTCTCTTACCAGAAAGAAACAAAGAGATGTAATTTCAGCACTACCTCCACAGGTTTAAAATATAATCTGTTGGTAAAACAGTAAGTCAGTATGTATGCACAGTATTTAAAACAAGTGATCTTTATATCTTACTGTAAGGTTTTATACCACTTGTGGTAATTGTTGAAAAAAAACCTCAGTGCTCACATAATCAGAACAGCTTTTCCCCAAAGAACAGCACATCAAACCTCAAGCACCCATCTTTGCCTTTCCCATATATTTATTTATTAGGTCTTCCCTGCAGTCTTCCCTACTGCACACACCCTGCGCTCATCTCCACAGTCGCCATTTAACAGCTTGTGTTGGAAGGGATCTTAAAGATCATCTAGTTCCAACTCCTCTGACACAGCTGGGAACACCTTCCACTAGACTAGGTTGCTCAAGGTCCCATCCAGCTTGGCCTTGAACAGTTCCAGGGATAGAGCATCCCCAGTTTCTCTGGTCAGCCTGATCCAGTGCCTCACCACCCTCACTGTAAAGGATTTCTTCATAATAGTTTATCTAAATCTACCCTCCATTAACTTAATGTCATTCTCTCTTGTCTTGCCACTACATCCACTTGTAAAATATCCCTCTCCAACCTTCTTGTAAGTCCCATTTAGGAACTGAAAGGCTGTTAAAAAGTCTCCCCAGTGCCTTCTCCTCTCTGAGCAGAACAACCCAACCTGCCTAGCTTGACTTTATAGGAGAGGTACTCCATCCCTCTAATCATCTTAGTGGCCTCCTCTGGACTTACTTGAACAGGTCCATGTCCTGCCTGTCCTGGGGACCCCATAGCACTCCAGGTGGGGGTTTCACCAGAGCAGAGTGGAGAGGCAGAATCACCATGCTGCTTTTCACTCAGCCTAGGACACATTTTGCTTTGTCAGCTGCAAGTGCAAATTGCCAGGTCATGTCCAGCCTCTCATCACCAGCAACACCAAGTCCTTCTTGGCAGGGCTGCCCTCGATCTGTTCTTCCCTCAGCCTATATTGATACCAGGAGTTGTCCAATCTCATGTGCAGCACCTTGCAGCTGGCTTTGTTAAACCTCATGATGTTTTGAGGTGTCTACTTCTCAAGCTTGTCAGGGTTTCTTTTGTCCTTCATCACCATCCTTCTCTGCACTTGCAATGCTTCAGGCCAAATTTCCTTTTGGTAGCATGATCAACTCATAGAGAAATTATCCATCAATTCATTAATATTTATAAAAATCTTATTTTCCTGAAAAGCTGTCATAATGTATCATTCATGTAAGGAATCACTACTTGTGGTTAATTCAAATTCTCTCTTTTTCTGCTAAAGATTCTTTCACTCTACTTAAAATAGTTATTTTTAGTACAGCTACACTCAGCTCTCCCTATTCATCCATCATCTGCCTATCCTTCCTTTTCTTATTTAGTATTTCACAAAATATTTGTCATGTACACTTCTGTTTTCTTGCTGTACTATCAATTTTCCTTCTTCTTTCTTGGGCTTTGAGATATAATCATGTATGCTTTTCCAATCTGTCATGCATCTAACATTGGGTTTCATGGACAGGGTTGAAGTTTGACAAGCTTAACTGATTTTTGGAAAAGCAGTATTGTCTTTAGGAAATACTGTCTTTAGCAGTATTGTCTTTGCAGAGCAACAAAGGCCAGTACAGTCTGAAAAATACTGATTTCTAGTGGGAGGAATTTAAGTGAAAATATAACCTGATCTGAACTTTTGATGGAAGAAGCCTGTTTCAAGGTGAGTATCAAAACTTTGATTTTTTTATTTTTTTTTTTGGCAGTGTGCATACACTTGTCACACCAGAGGAACTGCTATTCAAAGTAGATATGAGCATGTGATCTTATGTTCAAAATGTGTGTTCTTGAACGATAGGTAATTTTCTCCTGTTAATTACCCAAGTCAGACTAAATGTAGCAAGTCTAAAAAGAAATCTGCTCCTTAGTGCTTGCAAATTCTGTTGTTTTGGTCTGTAGTTGTACCTAGATTATGATCAAATATCCCTACTGCTCACTCCATGGGGATAAGACAACATTGATTTGTTCTTTTCAGTTTGAAATCCAGAAACAAAATGTGATAACTATTTATCCAGTATTTTGCTGAACTATAACTTCATATGCCTACATGGTAGGCAATGTTTGGACTCTTAGAAAGCTACAGTGTACTGTAGAATAAAGGGACAGAATTAATTTTCTACACAGTAGCTCTGCAGTTCTATGTCTTGGTTTTGTGACAAAAACCAAGTATTAAATAGCACATGAAGATTTTAATTATTGCTGAGCGGTGCTTATATCTCACACTGCCTTGCCAACAAAGAAATGGATGTGCATAAGAAGTTGTGAAGGGCCACAGCCATGACCGCTGACCCCAACTGACCACAGGAACCTCCCAGACCATATGGCATCAGCCTGAGTGATTTAAGATGGGATACACAGGAGCAAGGGGTAGATAGCCAATTCTACCAAGTCACCAATTCTACCAATTCTTCCCAAGTCACTGTTACATGTGATGGAGCCATGCTTTCCTGGAGATGATGAACAGCAGACTGTCCATGAGAGGGGTTGAATTCCTGAATTTGATTTGTTTTCACACACAGCTTTTGCTTTCCCTATTAAATTGTTCTTATCTCAATAAAAGAGTTTTCTCACTTTTACCCTTCCAATTCTCTCCCCCATCTCTCCAGGATGAATGATTGTCTAGGGCTCAGCTGCCCATTGGGGTTAAAACACAACATACAAGAAGAACTCACCTACATAGAGTCAGTTTTTCCTCCATCTCTGATATCTAAAGAGGATCTACAGTTTCAGGGTCTACTTAAAGTTACAGAAATAAATTACTTTTGTTTGAGATGAGTGACAATCAATAGTTAAATTATTGCTGCAAGACTTAAGCCTTTGAACAGCTCTTGGTAGCAATGTTCCTCTGTAATGATGAAGAAGGTTTCTCTTTGCTTTTTTATTTTTCCTCTCCCGTGTGTACTGGTTTTGAATGGTAAGGTTTCTGTAGCAGGGGCAGAGGGCTGCAGAGGTGGCTTCTGTGAGAAGCTGCTAGAAGGTTCCCCCATATCTGATACAGCAAATGCCAGCTGGCTCCAAGAAGGACCCACCACTGGCCAAAGCTGAACCCATCAGTGAGAGCTGTAGCATTTCTGGGATAGTGTATTTAATGTGCAGGGTGTGGGTGTACAACTGCAGCTGAAGGAAGAAGTGAGGGTAATATGTGAGACCAATAACTCTGAAGACTTCTGTGCAGTGCAGTGCAGAAGGAGGGGGAGGCGGTGTTTCAGGCACTGGAGCAGAGATTCCCCTGCAGCCTGTGGTGAAGACAGTGGTCAGGCAGGCTGTCCCTTTGCAGCCCATGGAGGTCCCATCATGGAGCAAAGATCCACTTGTAGCCCATGGAAGACCACACAATGGTGCAAGTGAATGCCTGAAGGAGGCTGTGACCCCATGGAAAGGAGCTTCATGCTGTGGTCCTGAGGAGAAAGGAGCCCACACTGGAGCAGATTTGCTGGCAGGACTTGTGAACTCATGTGGGACCCAGGCTGGAGCAGTGCATGAAGAACTACACCTATGGAAAGACTCATATTGGCGAAGTTTAGGAAGGATTGCCTCTCATGGCAGGGAGAGTGTGAGGAGCTCCGAGTGTGAGGAGGAAGGAGCAGCAAAAACATGTGTGATGAACTGACCCTAGTCCTCATTCCCGATCAACTGGTGACACTTAGGAGGAGGAGGTAAAGAGTTCTGGAGTCAAATTGAGCTTGAGAAGAAGTGAAGAGTGAAAGAAAGTAGTTTTTAAGATTTGGCTTTATTTCTTGTTACTCTACTCTGAGTTGATTTGTGATTAATTAGCTTCTCTGAACTGAGTCAGTTTTGTCCGTGACAGTAACGAGGGAGTGATCTCTCCTTTCCCTATGTGGACCCTTGAGCCTTATATAATTTTATCCCCTGTCCAGTTAAGGAGGGGGAATGATAGGGTGGCTGGGTGTCACCTGTTATTGTTGGCTGGACTTTGCGAACAAAGATCTTGGGATAAGCCTGCGCAATGGATTTTTTAAGTGAGGCACGGGGTGCGCCAAACTGGCCCCACCACCTTTACTCCTGAGGTTCATCTTGCCACGGCCGAGCACACTCCTCCAGGATTTAAACCAGTGTCCTCAGAGGAGGAGCCGGCTCCACAGGCGGGGGCCTATGCCACTCGGCCAACGCCCGCCGCCTCTCAAGTGTAAGTGTCCCCTGTTATCCAGCCAACATCAGCCTATTTCACCCCGTAAGTAGCTATTAGTCATATGTATCTTGCTCTTGGGAATTAATTAAAATAATAAGGAGGAGAAATGGAGAGGAAAACTTGGAATGGTTGATAGTGACAAAGACAAAAGACTTTATTAATATCCAACTTTGGATTTTTTTTCCTTGATAAAGCACAGAACAAGATCTATATCAAAGGGAAGAATACTTAATTTTTCAAACATGCTGCCAGTGGCATGGAAACAATCTTTACTTTTGCAAATTAAATAAATTAAAATCATTGTAGGTATTCCTACAAATACTAGATACAGGACTGTACATGTCATTAGATAATAAAATTTTTCTTTATATCAATGTACACTGTACATAGGAACCTCTTTTATCTTCAGACACTCCAGATGTGACAAAAAATACATGGCAAATAATTCTCTGTAACTCTACTATTAGAGTATAATCCCATTTGCCAGAAGCTTAGTTACTTCACTGAAACTATGAAAGAGCTACATGATGTTGAAAAAAGGCTTGTTTAATGCAAAGGCAGGAAGATTATATAGTAATGATTATATAAATATCTAGAAGAGTAGAACCACTACTTTCTTACCTTGGACTTTCTTGAAAACTCTTGTACTCATAAACTTTAAAAATCTGTCTGCATAAAATCCTGGCCGGTGAACTGAAACAGTGTCCTATGAGATTGAAAAAGGTGTCAGTCACATTTTCCATAAGTAAATCACAGACAAAGGGTCAAGAAAGAAGCTGGACAACTCAGGTGAACTCTATTATACATTTCAAGACTACTCAAAGCTATTGAATCATAATTTTTTTCTCCCTTTTACATGTTAATTCTTCAAGAACAGTTTTAGATATTTAATTTATGAAATTATGGATTATACAACTATATTATACAAGATCTTCCAAACATTTGAAATGTGTTTTTTTTCACACAATGTGCATTTTTCAGTTACAGATTCATCAATGTACTGCTAAGTGGCTGGTCTTGTGTAAGTTATAAGGACAAGCTGATAATATTAGTTGTTTTTTGAAAGTTCAACAAATAAAATCAGACCATACATTCAGAAGATTTTACCAACAGCCCAAACCATGTGATGATGTTAGACAACAAATACACCAGAACTAGCCTTTTCCTGGTCAAAGTTCCATTAGTTGAAATATCAGCAGTTTAAAACAAAAGTGAAATATACCTACCCCATCATAAACAAGAGCTTTCCAAGAATGTTCCAGCTTCTTCATTAACCTAAACAAGCAAAAACAAAATCAGAACTGCTTTATAAAGTTCCCATATTTATAAGTAATTTCAGGATATCTTATTCAATGATAACTTGAAATTCAACTTACCTGTAAGACTGGAGAATATCAATAATGCCCATAAATAGAAGTAGCTTTTCTCCTTTATGGTTTTTTGCTGGAATACCTCCCATTCTGAGAGAATTTTAAAAAAATGTAGTTAGATTATGTATTAATTATGTATTAATGTTCTTTTCCAGAATTTCTTTACAGATAGATTAATGACAGAAAAAGCAACAGTATCAAGCTGAGTAACCTAACTGCCTGGGCCTCCGGTTGGTCCAGGGTATTTACTTAGCCATGATTTTAAGGAGTAAAATGTTCATCCTAAGACTCTCTCTTCCTACTCCACCACCTAGAAAAAAGGATCCACTGCTTTTAGAACCAGAAATGGAAATCCAGTTTGCAGTTTGTCAGCTTCTGTTCACATTCATGAACCCACTACAAAACCAGAAGTAAAAGTGACTGAGGATGCAACACATGCAGTACCACTGAATCATTTTTACCAGTTTGAGAAACAAACACCTGAAGCAGCTATCCAAGACATGGTTGAGAATGTTTTCCCCATTCTGTCACTAAAGCAACACAAAAAGCCTACCAACTACTCAACTTTCTTTTTTTTGGTGAGGGTGGGGAGGGTGGTGGTGTGGCGATGAGGGGTGAGGGAAGCACATTTTTCTAAAGCATGAAGGAAACCTTGTACGATCCAGTGAAATTTGAATTACTGTAAAATCTCATTACTGTATACTCCAGCTCAACTAACTGGTCAGAAACTCAGAAGTTAATTGATTTTCAAAACTATATTCTATCAGCTTTTCCTGGAAGTTACGACTAGAAGTCACACTCAGTGTTAGCAGTGGTTATTGCTGCTGGGTATCCATTCTCATCTTTACATGGCCTTTCAATGAACCACAGCGGAAGACTGACCTAGGGATCTTTTCTATAAGATCTAGGCTTAATTCCATCCATCTCAGGGAGGTTTGCCCCACTAGCAGTTATTTGGGAGAGGAGATAGTACAAGGAGCCAAGCAAGGACTCAACTGCTACAGTTCTCAGGATCTGGGTACATATGGTTTATGATCTGTGTTAGCTCAAGTGATGTGGAGCCCAGGATGGGTTTCCATAGATTATTAACACAGGAACTTTCTAGAATGACCTATATAATCAGCTTTGCCAACACCCCTCAAAAGTGCCGGTGCAACACCTCTACCACCATAAAACACACCACGCAAACATTGACATTCCTCAGTGTGAATGTGAGTGAGCTGTAAAAATTGAATGAAATAAAGCTCTAATTTATATTCTAGTGCTCTGAACATCTGGAAACTCTCTACAAATGCTAAACATTGTAATTCTCCTATTTGTTTGAAGAGGCTTTAAACACATGTTTCTGTATCATTAGTTGTATTTACCCACACGGGTCCCTTGAGAACCAGAAGAAAAGTAGCTCCTTAATTTAAAATTAAATCCTCATTATAATGAAGGACTAATTATACACAATGCTGAACGATGAAGACAATGTTGTCACTAGCACTATATATATTATGAAGCAGCAGTTCTTAACCTTAGGAAATATCATATATGACTGTACTTCAGTGGCTGATGGTACAGTTCTATGTATTGAGTATTTCTATGTATATCACGTATTTAAAGATGATCAATCCACTAATCAACATTTTAATTTCATGCTCTGTGTCAAATCTTGATGATGCCACTTTTGGAAAACAAACAAACAAACAAAAGGCTTAATCTTTCAGTTCCTGAAATGCAATGTGTTCATGAATGCTTAGTCTGTTAATGGCTTCCATAGTAACCTTAAGAGCAGGTTATGGCACTTACGTGTTTGTTGTTGCTGGGGTGACTGAGTCTCCTGACTTCCCAGGGCCCTGTATAGACTCCATAGCTGTGGAATAGAGAACTTTCTGCCCTCCATGACGTCTTGTGTCTGCTGCACTTTGGGAACCCTCTCCTTCTTTTTCCTTCATGTTACTATTGAGTAGGTGGATTCCCAGTAGCAGGCTGTAATCCATAATCTTAAAACTTTCTAGAACCTACCAACAAAGAAGAAATGGCTGTATTGAAACAAGAGTTACATAGCAGCACTTTGCAAACCTAAGCGAAATCCATTCATTCAAGGTACAAAGTTCTCTTATTAGGAAAAGGTGTGAAATTATAGTTAACAAAAATTTTTTACTATCCAACACAAGTCATAGTGCTAGTTATCTAATTAGTTGTACATTTTGACACACAATGTCCTAAGATAACGGTAGTGTAATTTTTGGTACAGAATCAAGAGACAATACTATGTATTTTTACATAAACAAGAACAAAATGTGATTTTACAGATATGACACAGCAGTAACTCCAGGTATGTAATTTTGATGAAGATTATCCAAATATAGGTATTTTTATATGAAACATCGAGATCATCAAGCATAAACATCCCTTCACTTTCCAAAAAAACCTTAGCAAAAGTGTAATTTCAACATCTCCACAGGTTTAATAAATAATTGGCAGTAAATCAGTAACTTAGTATAGATGCATACCATGTAAACCACTTGATCTGTATATCTTATAAGGGTTTTATACCACTTACTGTAATTGTAGGAGAAAACATTGCTCAGATAAACAGAACACCAAAGAAACAAAACATAACATCCTGTAATCTAAGCATAGACAGGCACAGCCTCATCCTGGTTTTCAGACACAAAGGGTGACTTTAGAAGATGTGGTAGGTTTGCTCTTGCTCAGAGTAATCCTGCACTGTGGCAGGTTAGTTCAAACAGAACAAGAAAAAGGATGTTAATGTATGCCCTTAGTACTCCACAGCATCTTCCGATGACAGAACTCACAAGGGTTTAAGCCACAACGAAAAGAGTATTCTAAACTACCATACAATAAGATGGTGAAATTTTGTTGTGCATTGTGCAGGAATGTTGGTGGCTAGTAACTTCCTGGTTTATGGTCATAAATTGCAAAAAGAGCAGGTACAAAGGCACTTGTTGCCAAAAAGCTCTAGAATTTTCTTTACTGCTTGCTTATTGCTACCCTTTACTCAGAGTTTCTCAAAGAGAAATTATGTAATCAGTGAATGTTTGCCTTGAAATACTGAAGGCAGAATGTGGATAAGCTGAAAAAATGACACCTTAGTAGTACAGTCTGCAACACTCTTTATGCAAAGGCAGACTACAGAACCTAGTCAGGCATGGAAAAAGCATTGCCATTTTTATTTTGTGGTTACAAACTACTGCTGACAGCTTCACCTTCAACCTATTCTTACTGCCTTTTGCATTAGATCACATTAGAGACATTATCATCTTACTGCACTAATTAGATAACCTATATCTAGGATTGGATGTAACTTCATGAGAAACTGTGGTATAATGTGCTGCTTCTTATTCCACTGGGACCTCTTATGTGATAAAAAAAAGACTTTCTTATTCCATCAATTCACCACTGCCACTTAAACCCGTAATACTTGTACAATACAATGGACTATTTTTTAACAATTTCTGACTCTGTTACAGGATCACTAAAAAGATTCACTGAAACAAGTAGCTGTTTTGTTATTCCAGTTCTTTATCAGACTGAAACACCTGCACATTCCATGGATTACCTGCAGTATAAATTCTTACAAATAGCACATATCATATTAACTATAGCCCTTGTCCTCCAGAGATCCTCTTCATGGTCCTACTCAGAAGTAGGAGTGACCTTCCACCAAGTGTCTTCAGGGTATTATAATATTATCTGCCCCTCTGTCAACCTACAGGCTAGATGTACAGTTCTGGTTACTTCCCCTTAGAAATTTGATAACCAAACCAACCACTCCTTATGCAAATGCACCTTTTTAACCACATAAAAGCATGTTTCACTTTCTGTTTGTTTCTAATGAAAATTCTGATAAGAAATAACTACCAGAATAGGACCGAAGGATCTTGGAAATCAGCACTCAAAAACTTACTTTGTGTCAAACTCCAGTCTGTATTAAGATGGAATTTTTATTTCAATCAGTGGAATTTCCAGGTGAATATATATGAAGGGTCCTCACATATGTATCTTCATTAATAATTAAAATGCCAAATTGTGAAAATTTTTAAATGTGTAAGTAACATTGTGCACACACAGTTGTACAAAATAATCTGTTTTACCAAGGATAAGTTACAAATTGCAGCACATCAAGATGTTTCTGAAAATGCAGCATTCTTCAAGAATATGAAAAGGCACAAGTCTTTTCCTGTGTATTCACAGATAGCTTTGATGATTTTAAATAGAACTGATTTTGAGATGCAGCAGCAAGTTTTTGCTACAAAGACACCAAAATTGTAACCTTATGTAATGAAAAAAACACTCAAATCTCAGTATTACAGGGCTATATTCACAGCAAAAGGAGAAAGACCTGTAAAACACTTGATGCCATTCTATGTGAAATCACTAGAAATTGATATTAACTCCCAGAAATACACTACTTTTGTAGTTAATGAAAAAATCCATCTGTTGTCATGTACCCACTCTGAAATGTACCTTGCTAGCAAAATGGTACTGTGAGATTTCAACAAGAATAGTACTAATCCTTCCGTATGCAAACAAGTGTTATATTTGGTAACAAGCAAACCTTCAGTTCATTAACTTGACATGAAATTGTTCATCTTATCTGTATTTATATAGGTGTTATTTAACTAACTACACAGATCTGCCAACACAATGTTGTCACATGGTCACCAAGTACTGCTGGCAAGGCTGACTTCAGCTGTTCTGACAATTTCCAGATGGCAAGCATCACTCACCCATTTCAGTCTTAAGCTTTCATATCACATTAAAAAAAAAAAAACCAAAAAAAACCAAAACCAACCAACCAACCAACCAACCAAAACCAGTAAAATGGCATCACAAAATGTGTCAGTTCAGAACATGAAAAAATAACTCTATGAATCAGATTTTCTTTTCTCAGAGCCAATTCAGATGTTACAGCATTCTGTGAATCATCTTAGACATGGTTATAAGCCACTGTCTCAGCCAGTGCTTAATAGAACAAAACAAGTAATTCTGCTATGAAATGTAATTTTTATTTTACATGCAGCCAGCCCAAGCTGCACACTATCTGACTGAGAAAACTGCATTCATATTACTATCTATGCAAATAACATGCAAAATAGTCAGCAGTTTGTTTTCATAAAAGGGTCAAGAAAAGTGCTTCTTTTAAAAAAGTTAATAATTTCACTGGTTTATGAAATGCAAATACTGAAAGGATTATTGTCCAAGAAACCATATCCTCTACTACAAGCATTTTGGAAAAGGGACATAGGAATTAACATAACAGAAAGAGGACTGATTTTTAAACAATTTGATAATTACTTATCAACATAAGCAGAGGTATAAAATCAACAATAAGGAACAATATCACAAAATAAGAATTTCTTAGAAACAAGTGCACAAATGTCAATGCTTAGTAATGGGTCTGGTTCAGAAAACTATTCCAAAACAATGAATCACCACCTCCCCAACAATGCATATGTAGAATCACTTCCTATTTCAACTGAATTACAGCATCACAGAATATGTTGAGTTGGAAGGGATCCAGGGCTTAAAAGTCCAACCCTTAGCCCCACACAGGACCATCTTCAAGATTCACACCATGTGCCTGAGAATATCATCCAAACACTTTTTTGACTTTGTCAGGTTTGGTGCTGAGACCACTCCCCTGGGGAGCCTGTTCAGTGCCCAAGGACCCCTTGGGTGAAGAACCTTTTTCCAATACCGAATCTAAACCTCCCCTGACACAACTTCAGGCCATTCCCTCGGGTCCTGTAACTGGTCACCACTGAGAAGACATCAGCGCCTGCCCCTCCTCTTCCCCTCAAGAAGAAATTGTAACTGCGATGAGGTGTCCCCTCAGTCTCCTCCAGGCTGAACACATCAAGTGCCCTCAGCAGCTCCTCACACAGCTTCCCCTCAAGGCCCTTCGCCATCTTCTTTGCCCTCCTTTGGACACTCTCTAATAGCTCAGTGTCCTTCCTATATTGTGCCACCCAAACCTGCCCACAATATTCCAGGTGAGGCCACCCCAGTGCAGAGCAGAGCAGGACAATCCCCTCCCTCACCTGGCTGCTGATGCTGTGCCTGATGCCCCCCAGGACAGGGTTGGCCCTCCTGGCTGCCAGGGCACTGCTGACTCAGATTCAACTGGCCATCGACCAGGACCCCCAGGGCCCTTTCCACGGCACTGCTTTCCAGCACCTCATTCCTCAGTCTGTACGAACACCCAGGGTTGCCCCATTCCAGGTGTAGAATCCATCACTTTCCCTTGTTAAACTTCACATGGTTGGTGACTGCCCAGTGCTCTGATCTGTCCAGGTCTCTCTGCAGGGCCTCCCTGCCTTCCAGGGAGTCAGCAGCCCCTCCCAGTTTTGTGTCATCTGCAAACTTGCTCAGTGTCCCTTCCAATCCCATGTCCAAGTCATTTATGAAGACGTTGAAGAGCACAGGGCCCAAGAGGAGCCCTGCAAAACCCCAGTAGTGACAGGTCACCAGTCTGATGACACCCCTTCACTGTTATCCTTTGTGCTTGACTCATGAGCCAGTTGCTCACCCTCCACATGATGTGCTTATCCAGCTGTGGGGTGCACATTTTGTCCAGAAGGATTCTGTGAGAGACAGTATCCAAAGCTTTTCTGAAATCCAAAAAGATTACATCAACTGGCTTCCCTTGATCACCCAAGTGGGTTATCTTGTCATAGAAGGTAATCAGGTTTGAGAAGCAGGACTTTCCTCTCATGAAGCCATGATGGCTGTGATTGATGACTGCATTGTCTTTGAGGTGTTTCTCAATACCTCCCAGAATAATCTTCTCCATAACTTTTCCAGGCATGGAATTGAGACTGACAGGCCTGTAGTTTCTGGGATCCTCCTTCTTAACCTTCTTGAAAACTGGGACAATGTTTGCCAGCTTCCAGTCAGCTGGCACATTTATTATGATGATGCTTGACAAGCCAAACAGAAGCTGCTCCATTATGTCAGCTAATTTTGACTAGTCATTTGCGTGCATCTTCAGAAACGCAGGACATTTGGAGCAAGACAGTATGTTTCAGCCTGTGTTTTTTGTTTTCTAAGATGGAGGTTTTTCTTAGCACAGCTGTGAGTTCAACCTTTTTGCAGCAAGTTGTTAATCAGCCTTGTGTGCTTCCCTTGCTAATATGCTTTATTTTCAGGGTCTAGGCTCTGCATACTGAGGACAGTTGCTATGGTTTCTAATTGAACTAGTAAATGTGTTAGATGCTGTTGACCTGTATGCACTCTGCAGCTACAGTCATCTGTATACCAGCCTGGTTCACTTACAAATTGCTTTCTTGTGGTGCTAATCAAATACTATTCAGTGTTTTCTGCTCTTTAATATCAGAAGCTTAACATTGTGTTATGATAGAGTTTGAATGACAGCCCAAATAAATAGTCAAACATTCTAAGAAAGTAAAACTGGTTTGCCTTGATCAGCTAGGTGGTTTACCTTGTCATAGAAGAAAATCAGGTTTGATAAGCAGGACTTTCCTCACATGAAGCTGTGCTGGTTGTGACCTGTGACAGCTTTGTCTTTCAGGTGTTTTTCAATACCTCCCAGAAAAATCTTACCCATAGCTTTACCAGGCACTGAAGTGAGATATGCAGACCTGTAGTTTCCAGAGTCCTCGTTCTTGCCCTTCTTGAAAATTAGAACAACATTCACCAGGTTCCAGTCAGCTGGGACCTCTCTGGATTGCAAATATAATTCAAAAATCATCGGAGGAGATTTTGTAATGATCCAGCTTTTTGAGGATTCTGGGATGAATTCTCAAAATATATTTTTAACTAACAATACAAAAACAAATGATCTGGTTTCTGATTTTAAAAGTGAAGAAAAATTCTTAATATTACCACAGGAGTGGTAATATATACAGATACAAGAGATGTGCAGCACTATGCCATGTCCATTTTCCTCAGACTGCCATTGCTGACAGAGTCTTGTCATCTACGATCAGCACATTCTCCACTTCCCTGCCACACCATGCCATCTTTCATTTCTGTCCTATGCTGCAGTTCAATACTCCATTAAGTTGTGTCAATGTTACTGTTTGTAAGGACGTGCTGTCACTGAAATTCTCTGGGTTAAAGAATAGCCTCTATAGATCCTTTGAGTAGCAAAGACAGGAAAAACAGCATGCACACACACTACACACGCTCCTAAGGGATTTGACAAATGCCATGAGTAAATTTGACCATATACTAACTCTATCATAGTTGCTTCCGCACAAAATGTTTATGTAATCATGCCATAAATCTTTAGCAGCAACTGGCTGAAAGGGTAGTGATGTAAGTAATACCCAGGCCTCCAGCTTAGGAGATATGACCCTCTTTTTCTTCAGTTTCGAATTTGCTTGTCCTGACAGGTTTCTTTGTTAATCACTTTAAAAATGTGATTGCCTTAGCAAAGTCCATAATACGGATAAAAATTTGATAATATAAAAAATGTAAAATGAAGACTCTCAAAAGCCATTCAATTCCCAATAATAAAAGCATCTTGAAATTATTTTGTTGCTCTTAAAAACTACATGGTCACAATTTGCTTCTGTAACAGATACTTTGTGATACAGATATCGATATAATAGTTGTTCAAATATTAACTTAGAAATGGAAAGTGGGTAACTTCATACTTGTGTTCAAAACATTCCTCATTGTCTGTGTGAAATTTTTACAAATGTAGAGAGCACCACCAGAGAACTTTGCTTTTCACTTTTCCAACAGAAACATTTCCAACCATTGCTACCAAATGTCTCAAAAGTAAAAAACAAAACAAAAAACACCCAAACCCAATAACAGATCAAACTAAATAAAAATAACACTAGTGAAGTTCAATTTTTGAACAAATAGGCTCAATTTTCCATTTAAAATTATCAGAATGAAAATACCATAATACAAAAAGCTGAATTCTGTTGCTCATTTTATAATTGTATTTAAAGGTCTTAGCAGCAATTCATTTTATCCATCATGATTTTAAATATTTTAAGCAGAGAGAATGAAAAAAATAGCCAGAACTCCTACTCTGACCAACAGACAAAAAATTGTGTTCACAGACTTTAATCCTCCAGCTAAATATTAGTTAAATAATTCTGAGAATAATTCTACAGGATATCTAATAATTCTCCTAATTTTCTGATGCAAAAGTACACTGTAAAAATTAAGTGTTCTGCTACAAACAGAACAATGCTATGACAGTCCATCAGGAGAAGTTTTGGTTTCCTCATCCTCAGTAAGAATTGTCCTAAGGGAAGAGGTAAAGAAGGAAATGGTAAAGATAATTTGATTCTCACTTCTTAGTAATAGCTGTATTTACAGAGAGAAAAAGAAACTTATTTTTCCACCTTCATGAATATTGACAAGATATTCTCAGTAAGAAATCATAAAACATGCCTAATTTGTCTACTACTTCAGTTGAGAGCTCTAAAAACACCCCTCCTATGGATAGAAAAATCTAAATACTTACTGGAAAACAAAATTCTCCAGTTTTACAGTGAGTTGTCTTGTCTGTTTGTGGAAAAGATTTCTTAACATAATTTAAAATATGGTAGTTGTCCCAGGATCCCTAAGGTCACCAAAGTAACTGAGAAGAACCAGTTTTGAGTCTATAGTCCAGCTCTTAAATATGCTTAATCGGGAAATATGTCATCCTGAAGTAAAAAATGAAAATCACTACTGCTCTTAAATACTCTGGCCCACTTTCTGCTCCATATTTTTAAAGAGGCAGGGAAAAATTATTAACTGCAGTTTTTAGAATATGATAACTTTGCAACTTTTCTGGGGAGTTTTATGCTGAATTTCAGGAAAAATAAATATATTCTGCTTAATTTGCATAATTTATGTTATTCACTGCTATTTATATACCTGAAAAAAATGTTACGTAAGGGGAGGGAGAAGTTCTTGGAATTGACTAGTGAGTTATGAGTGCTACATGTGTGCATAAAAGTAACATCTTACAAAGTAGACATTAACAGTAAAGTAAAGAGCATGAAGAGGAATACTTGGAATTTATCTTTTTTTCATCTGCTCAGTCAATGAAGTTTACTGCACTTACACGCACCCAATACTTTTAGCCCTTTTCAATTATTTTCTCTTGAATTCAGCAGCAGATGGAATGGGAAAAATAAAATGAGGCTATTTTTAATGGAATACCCTAAACTCCTGCACGCGACCAGTTGACATTAAAGAACGTGCTGTATCTGTGTATGCTTCACATGCTAAGAGCTACCGATGCAGAATCCTGTGATTACCTATTCTCCTAGAATACATGTTTCTTGCCTAAAGTTATATATCAATATGCTTTGTTAAGTAACTAGATGAGAAACAATTTGTAGAATAACATGTCTATGTAACCATAACAGGGGTTAACAAAGCTTAAAAGGGGCTTTCTTTTTTCTTTTAATAAACAACTACTAATTCTTCTGTATGTTATGGGATTACAGGGAAGATAAAAAGTGCTTTCAAAGCACTAGATTATATTCTGATGAGTTGTGCTGGTCTATCTTTCCAACAGTAATTTTTGAAACGTAGTCCTATAAAATTCTATGTTCCTTTTTCACACACAATGATCAAAAGACAAACTTTGTTACTTGTATGTCTGGACTGTCAATTCCTTGTACAGGAGAACAGATGTCTTCCACTTGCTTCCTGTCAACTACAGAGGTGATTTGTATTTAATAAACTGTGTAAAAGCACCAATAAAAATCAAATAAGTAATAATGAATGTCTAATTCTGTACCAGCTGTGAAAAATAGAACACTACCATTAATTCACTTCTAGCCTTCCTTATACAGAGTCACACTAATGTTACTTCTATCTAACACATCACTGAAGTACCATAGTTTATCCTTTGCAGAAGTATTCCTTAGAACCATAACAATTTCTGACGTATTTGGTGTTTATAACAAAATACAATAGCAGTTAAGTTTGATGTGGAGTTGTATTTTCAGGACCTTTAAAAACAAAATCCTCAAATGCACTTCAAACCATCTCCAATGTCTTTAGTGTCTTTATTTTACTTAGTACTTGCTTATGTGCTATAGCTTAATTCTTGCCCTCTTTCAGAATTTTGTTTGCAAATTGGAGAGTCTGCTCTATTCTTTAATAAACTGCAATTTTATGCAATGTTCAGAGTAGCTAGCAGCATGATCACTGAAAAAAAATCACAACTACTGAAACTAACTTCCAACCTTTTGGTAACTACCATTACATAAAATACAGGACCATTTTTTTCCAGATTAAAGCACTCAGAAGAGAACAGCACTTCAAAGCAAAGATTTTCAGGAAAGCTATTCAGGCAAGTAAAATTATTTATTTCTAGTACTATTTGCATACCAAGTGTCCCCTGTCTCCACATGTGGCCCAGCCAAGTATGGTAGTGCCTACTGGCAAGAATAGGGTAGCTACAATAAGTCTCAGCAGTGGTCTGGAATTTGAAAGATAGTTCAAATTTTTAATTATGAGTTGTATGTCTGATAAATTCATGAATGCTACATCTTTGAAAACACTGTAATGTTACACTTCTTGCTTCAGTAGAGGTGTAAAAAGAGCAAAATGGTCTGCAAGAAGAGCTTTCAGACCCTGTCATGAGGGTGTACATAACAAGCTGGGAACACACGAGCTGGACAATGCTATTAATCTGTACCTGTCCCAAGGCAGGTAATCTAGAGTGGCTACTGGAGGCACCAGCCCATGACAGATCAGCACAAGCCACTTAGCTCCATTCTCTAACTGGGCAGATCTTGCATTTCCCCACCAGTGCTGCAGGGAGGTGTGACCAACAGGAACTGATACTCCAGCAGTGGTCGACCACTGCAGTACTCCAGTCCCTGGGGGAGGAGCTCCTTATCAACACCCAAGATATTCTGTGCCAGCTGAGCAGATGCATTAGGAGGCCAGTTCAACCAAGCAAGGAAGAAGACACAGCACAGATTCAATGTGAAAAGGAGTATACAAGGCAGGCAAGCACAGACAGACTACAAAAAAAGAACTGAGAAACACTGTCTGAGCATATGGGGTTAGCAACTATCGCCAAGGAAGCCAAACCTCAGACAGAGTTGAGGGATGTAAAAGAAAAGCTTCTATTGCTAGTGGGAAGAGGCTGCTGAAGGAAAATATAGGCCCACTGCTGAATCGGGCAGGTGATTCAGTGACAGCAGACACAGATTGTAGTAGCTCCCCACCATCACCTTCATCATCACTGGCATGTTCTGTCAGGCCTTTGAAATTAGTGATGGAGTGATTAAGGAGGAGAGGGGCTACCAGCCATGGATTTTCATATTAAAGAACCAGGAAAAAAACTCCTGATTCTGATTGCAATTATGAAGAATAAAAATATAATCTAAATTTACACAATTCAAAAGACAATTTCTTAGTCCTCAAATACTGGGAAGATCAAAAATTTCCATCCTTAAATAAATTCTTAACTCCAGTGCCTACACTAACTTTGGCACTTTGGAGTAAAAGTATGTATTGGGTCTGGCTGAGATGGAGTTCGTTTTCCTGTAGCAGCCCTCACAGTGCTGTGCTTTGCATTAGTGTAGCCTGAAAGTTGTTGACAACACACCAGTGTTTTGGCAACTGCTCTGAAGGTGCATAATATAGCTGCTCACATACCCAAAAGTCATGCCACTGAAGAATGTCAGAACGATGTGCAGATGGATAGGACTGCCAAGATTGGAATAGCCCAAGCAGACTTAGACTGGAAGCAGAAGGGTGAGCTATTTATAGCCCAAATAGCCCATGAAACATCAGGACATCTAGAAAGAGATGCAACATACAAGTGGGCTCATAACTGAGGGGTGGACCTGACCATGGAGGCCATCACACAACTTATTCATGAATGTGAAACATGTGTCATGAGAGTAAAATTTCCCTGGAAGAGAGGGCAGTGGCTGGGTTTCTGATATAGTGAGACTTGACAAATTAACTGTTATTGGACCACTGCAACAAACAGGCCAAGACAAGAGCTACATACTCACTGTGATGGAGGCAATAACTGGCTGGCTGGAAACGTACCCTGTAAAGCAGGCCACTGCTCAAAACACCATCTTAGGCCTCGAGAGGGTCATTCTGTGGTGACATGGGTCCCCAGAGAGAATTGAGTCAGACGGTGGGAGTCACTTTCAAAATAACCTTATAAACTCGTAAGCATTGAATGAATATATCACATCCTTTATCATCCACAAGCCTCATGAAAGATTGAGAGGTATAATGGACTGTTGAAGACTACATTAAGGGTCTCAGGGAATGGGGAGTAGAAGCACTGGGAGGCAAATTAACTGAAGCCACTAGGAGATCTGACAACTGCCCTGGTCCGGCCCAAAGAAAACTGTGGGAGGAGATAAGGTCTCCAAACTACACATGAGGAAGTGGCTGGGAAGGTTGGTGTGGATTTCTCCTCCCATGGGAAAAGGCAAACCCATCCATTGGATTGTTTTTGCTCAGGGACCAGGGTGTAGTTGGTGGGAAATGCAGAAGGATGGGGAGACCTGGTATGTGCCTCAAGGAGATCTAACCTTGGGGGGAAAATAATCTGTGCTGTAAGTGGTATGTTGCAGGAAGCAAAGCAGTAGGAACCACACAAACAAACGAAGAGTGTATTTTGTGAGGAGCAAGAAGAGTGCGATGATGACCCAAGCCGGTCTGGTGTCAGTGCCCAGTGATTGACTGTGCTGCTTATTCTTTCCTGAACATCGATCATGATGGAATGGAGAGCCCAAGTAATGGATCTGGAGGGGTGGAGGAAGCTCATGAAAATGCAGAAGTACAAGGCAGGTAGTCAGATGCAACCTCATTTGTTGAGCAAATTCAGTTACATGAAAGACAACAGTATCTGCTCCCTTTGCTTTAACACACAGAGTAAGACTTCTTTGAAAAGAAAAATAAAGGCAGGGGTTTTTTTTACATATGTATAACCTTCAATGTGTGTATGTATATTTACACATACACACAAACATATACTTTATACAGACACTGATTACTACAGGATAATTTCCTTCTTTCAATAATTTTAAAATTTACCTGGGCCTTTAAGAACTTTAGACTGACTTTGGAGTTGTTATTCAAAGATTACACACTGGTAAAAAATATTATCTTAGTTTCAGCACTCAACATGTAGGAAGAATTCACCCAGACTTTCAAAGGACCAGTAAGAGTCCCATTATAACTTTTCGGTCCAGTTCCCTCTTTAAGATTCACTCTGTTATTTTCTATATAATAGATCCCCCCAAGGCTTCCACTGGGTAAGACATCTTCAACAAGTGGGAGATGCCCAAAAGGGCATCCATATCCTTGGATGTGATATACTGATGCATTCTGCATCACACATGGCAGGAGTTCAGGAAATACTCGCTGCAAAAGGCTCCAGAGAGAACAATGTTTAGTGTTAGATAAATGGCTCACACTGAACATGCCAGCTGAACATTAGGTCACCCAGCTTTACAAACCAATAACCAGGCATTGCAGACTTCTGTGACAGTTAAACAAAAAATTCTATTCAAATGTAAAAACAATGCTTTCCATCTTGCAACACAGGTGGCAGCAAAAAACGAATTCTGAAACTCAGAATGCCTTTTCTGTGTTGAGTTCAGACTACCCATTCTGCTTATTTATTATGAAACTCTGAATATTCCCATCAGACAAAGCCAATTTTTTCTCACTACAATCCTGTGAATCTTGGGAAAAATGAAAAACCTGGATAACTTACCTTTTTCCTAATTTATATTTTATTAACTTTTCCTACAGAAAAAAATCCATTTTACAACAATTCTCTCTGTCCATTACAGGAACTGATTCTATTCACCAAAGTCCTCTCATTGTTACAACAGTAGGTATCCCTCTCCTGCCTTGAAAATGTTATGTGAACATTAAGGACTACCTTTCAGCTGAAGAAAAAATTAATTTGTTCCAGAAATAAGACTGCTGCCACAAGGCCTGCCTTCTCACTCCTAGCTGGCCCAAAGAGGCCAATTTACTGAAGTGGTACAGAGGTCAAAACTTTACTTACAGTTTATCATATATAACAATGGTACCACAGGGCTAATTGTGCCTTAGGAAAAAATAATCAAAATCACCAACTTAGTGGAAATAATCATCATGTGTTCAAAGGAGGGCAACAAAGAACATGAAAGGACTACAAAGCAAGACTTGTGAGGAGCACATGAAGATACTAGGTTTGCTCAGCTTAATGAAGACTGAGTGGGGAGGAATCACTATTGTCAACAACTTCCTTACAAACGGGGCAGAAGAGGTGGTGCTGATATTTGGTGCCTGGTAATAGGATGCAAGGGAATGGCTTAAAGTTTCATTGGGGAAGTTGGAAAAAGTCCTTCAGTGAGATGGAGGTCAAGCACTGGAAGAAGTTTCCCAGAGAAGTGCACATGGCCCCTAGCCTGTTGGTATTCAAGAATTATGGGGACATTCCATTCTATGATTCTATGATCTCAGATCCCAAAAGCTTAACTAAAATACAAGCTTCATCAGTGCTCTGACATCCATAGATTTCCCTCATTGAATAGCATGGAAAACAAATGGAGGTTAAACAACATACAGAGCCATGTTCTGCTCTGTGTTTTGCTGAGGTAAATCTACAGCAAATGTGAACACAGAAGTTTAAATAGTCAATTCTTACTCACTCGACAGTCCCGCTGGAGTGTTTTCATTAGTGCACTGTGTGTTTCAGAGTCAAAATATAACCCTTCATGTATATCTTGCAAGAAATCCAAGTCTTTGAACGTAGGGTTGGACTTCTCCCTCTCTTTTCTTGACGCTCTCCGTTTGTATGTGGAGCCTTTCAAGTCATATGTGAAATGCATTTTCAAGGCTCGTGGCAAAACATTGTTCATGACAACAATTCTAATATTAATGCCTCCTGACTGAACACAGTACAGCCCATAAAATTTGGGTAGAAGAGTCCTTGGATTCTGGTTCAGATTCTAAAACAAAAGAGATATGAAATATGTCGATTATCAATAAACTTCCATACTTAAGAAAGAGCTTTTTTCCAAAACAAAGGACATTAACAAGCATTAAGAAAACTCTGTATGACCTTTTTATTCAGCATAGTTTCTTTGACTAGTTAATTTTCTTTGGTGGTCTGTATTTCATAAAGTTAGCATAAACATTGCCTTTTCCCCAGCAATGTATACAGGCCAAAAGTAGAGCAGTAGATACATTTCTGCCAGGTTTCTCACATACTATCAAATAGCAGACTAGGCCAAACATAAAAGCATCTTGATGACTTAATTTACTTATTCTGCCTGAACAACCTTTGCATTTCACTTGGTGGAAGGAGTTTGGGTCAAATGTAGTTCTCATTATCTTGATTTAGATTCTGAAAAACAAAACCCCTATCCCCATGCAGCTTTGCATACCGAGGTTTAGTGCCCAAATGACCAACTTGTTCCCACAGGAGTGTGAGGTAAGAACCACAACTGACCATCGGAACAGGAGAATGTGAAATAATCTAAATTATAAAACAGGCAAAAAAATTAAGTGGGAGAGGATAACAGAGATGAGGGAAGAAATCCTCCTTCTGAGTACAACTACTCTCTCAGTCTCTGGCATGAAAAAGTAAGAAGGGAAAAAACTGCTTTAAGTTCACAGGAAACAGCCACAATGATTGAAGTTTTACACTTTGCAAACCATGGCATACGTTAGCAGTGAGAATAAAGTTCCCAGAAGTAACATAAAGTGGTCTTGTATGTATGTGTAATAACTCAACTTATGCTGAGCTGATTATCATGATTAGAAACAACAAAAAATATCGGCCACCGTTTTCTTCTTGATGTGTCAGTACACATTTTTTGTTTTTTTTTTACACGAACAATGAAGCCATGTTACTTTAGTGCAATAATGACATTTATAGTATATATGACAATATATATGACAATAAACAGTCCTCATTTTTAGTACAAGGAAGATGGTAATTTTTCAAGTATTTACTTCAGAAAACAAAGCAAGAAAAGAAAGTCAGTCAAAGGTCTAATAATACAAAGTCCTGCATATCACCCAGAAGAATCTGTGTTCATATGTGTGACTGGAATTTAATGAATTTTAAAATAAATTAAGTTCTTCTTACTTTCGGATCTATGGTTTTCCTTTGTGATGACTGACACACAAAACCAAATACAATCAACTTAGCACTAGCCATCAAAAAGCATTATTTAAAAATTATGTTTTGAACAAGTTATATGGATAAAAGTATCTTTTACAGCACATTTCTTTAATACACGAGAAATGGAAATCAGAAGTAGTTGGAAACAAAAGTGAAACTAACCGGTTTAGTTTCTTTGTCCACTCTGAGTGAAATGCAGGGGGTAAAAAAATACAAAATGGAGAAAAAAAATGGATTAGAAATCTAGAAACCTTTTTTTATTACTAGCTTATTAGAAGCAAGTTTGGTATCAAATCATATGATGACATTCAGCTTTATTCTGAATGCTAGAAAAATTGCAATTCTTAATTTATTCTTAATTTATATCTATTCTTTCTGTTGGATATGTGGGGCACAAAGGTGAAAGACAGGTAAAAATATCAAAATACTACAAAAAATGCAGATAGAACCAAAGAAAGATTACAAGACAAATGAAACTGAATCTTCAGAAGTGTGGTAGGGAACTGGGGAAATAAAAGTTAAATACAGGCTTCTGTTACTTACCATATAATAACCTGGCAAGAGCTTCTGAAGAAACTCAGCCTCTTTGTGTTGAACTGTTTTGATGATGAACTCGTCATCGCTAGTTAAAAAAAATAAGGACCCACTGGCACCTGGGTTGGATAGTTCAATTAAAGGTTCACTGCAGATTGAATACTGGAAGAGACAAAAACTGTTTTTCACTGCCAATGAATGCATTACTCAAACATAAGTTAATACAAAGAACTGCAGGTTCAGAAAGACACAAGAAAATCATAGAGCTTATTCTTCAGGCTTGAACTGTAGCAACACTATTATTACTGTACAGCAAGCTGATTTGCATAATTTGGCTGAGGTTTGAAGGCAAGTTGTAACAGTCGCTCTGCCCAGGACATGCTGCACAACCATGGAAGAGCATGGCAGCTAAGTACATGGTCCCTCTTCATGTCCCACTGCACCAGGTGAACATTCCCTCATAGTGAAGTGAGTGGCTGAGGTGGAAGAAGTCAATCCCCACACAGACAGCAGAGCGAATTCTCAAGTCAAAAACCTTATGAGGATATTGTACTGCAGCAGTTTGCTTTTCACAGCCGTTTATGAAGGAAACACATACAAGAAGATGTTAAACAAACATGAAGTAGAGGTTTCTCATTGTAGACAAATAGGCAAATCTTATTCTGTGAAACTGGGGTTGAAACCATTAGACTAGTAATTTTGGTATAGCTGCTAACATAGTTTAGACTAATAATCTTGGTATACTTACTAATGTAGTCTTCTCATTGAAAACAGCTTGAAATAGAGAAAACCTCAATACCACTAAGCAAGAAAAACTGGAATTTGGAGGACCATTACTTTGGATATTTAGAAAGGCTGTCTCTTCCATGAGACACATTTAAAATTACAATCACATTAAGGAAGAAAAAGGCATTAGTTCAAACTTCATTCAAAGTAAATGGAGAGGAGACATTAAACTCAAAACCATAGAAAAATCTATTTATATTAAACTCAAAAACTTGTTTAAGGTAATTGAATTTTCACTCACACACACTTTCTTTTGTTATATATTATCAATTTTACACAGTTGAAGATTTACTGCACAGTTCAATATTTTAAGGGTTCAGTCTTTGCAAGAAACAAAACTACACAGTAAGTGAATCATGAGTAGCGTTAGCATCAGGGAGTTACTCCTAGCAGTGCAGTGCTTTCTGGTCTTCTCAAAGCAAAAGAAACAACTTTTACAGTAACAAATATAAAGCTTATTAGGACACTGCTTGAGATGAGATGAGATGAGCAATTCCACAAGGAAAAAAAAAAGTTTTGTTTATTAAAAACAGTTTTCATTAAATCCATCCTGGAGTCTTGCTGTTGATTTCAGTGGCCAGTGATAGCAAAGAAGAAATGCAAGAAAATCTAATCAATATGTTCTTTTGTGAGCACTTGAACTACAGAAGCATGCTTCCTTTGGACTCAGATCACTGCCTTAATGCATCTTCTTAACCTGGCTATAGCTGAAGCTTTTCCTATGCTTGCTATTTTTAAGACACTTTGGCATGATATTAAAATGTTCTCTCTTCCTCTCCCTATATCTGCAGTCCACTCAGTTTCAATTAATACAAAATACCTTTCTTGTTAATCCTTTAGTTGTGATTTTCTACAGGTAGAATCACCATACAAGTTTGTAACACTACAAATCTTTAGAGCAAACCAGTAGTAGTACTAAAACCCTTGATTTTATTTTTTTTACCAAAATATATAAAGTTTAATGAAAAACTGTCATTACAGAAAGCATTTGAAACCAATTATGCTAAACATTAAAGCTCAATAGAACAGTATAACGTAAGCAGAAGTTATTGACCTACACTCTGTGTTGGTCATTCTACAGCCATTCCTGTAAAACAGAAACCTACGACCAAGAGCTGCTTAGCTAGTTTTGGCTGAACACTATCAAAACCACATCAAAACTGGAAAGCAAGAAAAATCCCAAAGACCCTGACAACTGAGTGCTTCAGAAACAAGAGGTTTACCTGCAAAATACCAGCACTCCATGAGGCTTCCAATGACAATTTAATTCTACCAGCTGTTAAAATGTACTTTACCCTTGTTACTTAGCCTGACTCCTGCAGTGTATTACTGCTTAACCATCTTGGAAAAGGTGAAACTATAAATCTTTGAGTTTGCCTCTTCAAATTAATAGTGTAAACTCAAACACACTTCAGTAATTTCTGCTCTTCTTATTTTACTGCCTGTGCCCTTCAGCCACAGTTGGACCATCACTTACCAATGACCACATTCCACTTGTATCTTTTGTTGTGCAACTGAGTGTCACAAATCTCTTTTCCTTATCAAGCAGTCTTTCTATAATATTTAACTTCTGCTACTGCAAAGGCTTCCTTAGATGAAAAAGAAGTTGCAGATGATAACACCTTTACTCTAGAAAGCAAAGTCTTTTTAGCAGCTGGCAATGCAGCCTGTATACTTCATCTTTTGCCAAGTCCATTAAAAGTGATGGATAAAAAACATAGTGACACCACTGTCACACAACACATACTTGCCTCTAACCTGGAGAGGCATAGATTCAATGGATGGACAGCTCAGTGCACAAGGAACTGGTTGCACCCAAAGAGTTGTGGTCAATGGCTTGCTGTCCAAGTGGTGACCAGTGTCAAGTGGTGTTTCGCAGGGATTGGTTTTGGGACTGGCGCTGTTTAACATCTCTGCTGATGACATGAACAGTGGGATCAAGTGCACTCTCAGCAAGTTTGCTGACAGCACCAAGTTGAGTGTTGTGTCTGATACACTAGAAAGAAGGGAGGCCCATAAAGCTCAGCAAGGCCAAGTGCAAGGTCCTGCACCTAGGTTGTGGCAATCCTGAGCCCAAGTACATGCTATGGGGAGAATGGACTGAAAGCAGCCCTCCTGCCAGCATACACATGCAGCCCAGAAAGCCGACAGCCTCCTGGGCTTCATCAAAAGAAGTGTGAGCAACAGGTTGAGGAAGATGATTTTCCCCCTCCACTCTTCTCTTTTGAGACCCCACCTGGAGCAGTTTTAGAGGAGACACAAAGAGGAAATTCTTCACTGTGAGAGTGGTGAGCACTGGAACATGTGGCCTAGAGTAGCTGTGGAAGTTCCATCTCTGAAAGTGTTCAAGACTAGGTTGGATGGGGATTTGATCCACCTAGTCTAGTGGTACATGTGCCTGCCCACGGCAGGGGCATTTGAACTAGATGATCTTTGAGTACCTTCTAACCCAAACCATTCCACGATCCTATGTTTTATAAAACTTCAAACCAGTTACATTTCCTTGTTACTACCATTTATAATCTAAAGGAATTATCTGTTTTTATATAAAACTACAGTCATGAGGACTAGTAATACAAACTCCTTACATAGTACTAAAGAATTAAAATAAGACACACACATTCAACCTAAATAAAAGCAAAACCAGTTAAGTTTTGATTTTAGACTTATTGTCTATAAGGGGAAAATATCCCGTGTTATAAAAAACTTGAACCCAACAGAACTAATATATCTAGTAGTATTGTAAGTAATATTTCAGCATCTTTAATCAATTTTTCTCTTTTATTCAGTCAAGACCTTTCAAATTCTTTTGGTTTTAGACAAGCAATAATGGAACAAAAAGATTTAAAAACTCACTCCAAAGAATGAACAATAAAACTCTGATATAACATATAACATTTGTACTGTGACTCCAATTTTTTATGTGGCCCATCATGAGAAAAAAACGAATATGGTGTTGCTTAAGGCATCAATGGGGCAAACACCCAGGTCTTTGCTTTCTCACTACTCTCCCAAAAGCAGACCTACAGGAGAAGTGCATTAGTAGATACTTTTCCCGGCAGTGTACAAAATGGTTCCAAGTAAAGCCTGCTTTACAATGGCAGCAAATGCATATTTTTTTCCCTCATGGTAACCACTGGATACTGTGAAAGAATAAGTATTCAAATTATAAAATGGAGAGAAATAAAGGAGATACTCTAGAATGCTTCATTTTTAGTCTCCCATCTACATTTCTCAAGGAACACAGGCAGACATCACTTCAGTAATGAATTGAATAAGTAGCACAAATAAGGCAAGAGTACTTTATTAGAATTAAATTGACGGAAGTCTCACAAGTACAAACTATAATTCCTCTAGAAAAAGTTACCTGAATTATTTGAAAGTTAATCTAGTCAATTTAAGAAGGTTTTTTAATATGAATTGTCTCGAAGACAAAGAATTTTTGTAAAATAATAAAAATATTCATTAGTTTTAAACTCATACACACGAAATTTACTACTCATTTAGGCACCTTTTAAATATCCTACTCTGTCACTTCGAAGCTAGTATACTTATAATAATTTGTAACTCAAATGAAAACTGCAAGCTCTTACCAAATAATCATCAGGCTTGATACCAAAAAGTTCTCTGAAATAGCGGAACGCAAGAGGTGCATATGTCTTAAATCTGAAGTCAGGGTAATGATGAGCGGGGGTGAGGTTACTCCCTTCACTGAAAACAAAAACAAAAATAAACCAAACCAATTTACTAAGCAATTTTTAGCAGCAAGTTTTACCATAAAACTGCCTAAATCAACCATTTTTGCCTTCTGAGAAGAGAGTCATAAATGCAGACAAACCTCCCTATCACCATTAATCACTATAAAAGAAACGTGTGTGAGAGACAGACTCCAAACAAATTGCCTTTCTCACCGTAAAGGAAATTATTATTTTTACCACCTGTAAGCATTTGCATAAAGATTACGTTAAAACTAAAGCTACCATTTCTGATACCTTTCCAAGGCAAGTTACTGATGCAGGAAGGATTTCTCCCACCTCATGTAAGCTCTTGCAAAAAGTCTGGAAGCCAATGCAACAAAACAACTTTACACCAGCTTGGTGACCTAAATTGCTTTGCAAATGAGTCAGACTGATACTAATGACAAAGAGCCAACATTGAGGGTAGAACCATGCAGATAGAGCTGTGGGAAGAAAGCAAGATCATGAACATTTTTTTATGCCACCAAATATTGATTGTTTCAGCCATATTTAGGAAATTGTATCCTCAGCATCAGACTCTTTCTTTCTTGCTAACACAGTCCAAATTGGGAAGCAACTCTGGTTTTGCCAACAAGAGAGTAGTTTTCTGTTTTTATGTCTGTCATGTCACGTTTTTAACCCCACCTCAATCTAAACCAGCTTACATGTTCACTTGGTTAAAAAAGAACACAGGGTACAGAACCTGTAGGGGCATTATGATAAATGGTATGTAGTTATATACAAGATCAGACTTGAACTAGAAGAGACACAAAGGCTGACTGGCCTGGAAGACAGTCTTAAAGGAAAAAAAACCAAAACAATTGTAGCCTCACATAGAATCACACAGAGTCAATTAGGAAAAGACCTTTGAGATCATCGAGTCCAACCTATGACTGAACATCACAACATCAACTAGATCACAGATGTCCAGTCTTTCCTTAAACAACTTCACCTCCCTGGGCAGGCCATTCCAATATCTGATCATCCTTTCTGTGATGAATTTCTTCCTGACATTCAATGAAACCTCCCCAGAAACTGCTTGAGATTAACCTCTTTTCCTGTCACTACTTGCCTGGGAGAAGAGAAAGACCCTCACCTGGCTACATCCTCCTTTCGGGTAGCTGTAGGGAGTGATAAGATCACTCCTGAGCCTCATTTTCTCCAGGTTAAACAGCTCCACCTCCCTCAGTCACTTGTCATGGGACTTGTGCTCCAGACCCTTCATTGGCTTTGTTGCCCTTCTCTGGACCTGCTCCAACACCTCGATGTCCTTTCTAAATTGACGGCCCCAGAACTGGACACAAGACTTAAGGCGTGACCTCACCCAGTGCCAGGTACAGGGGAAAACTCACTTCCCTAGTCCTGCTGGCCACACTATTCTTGATACAGGTCAGAATGCCATTGGCCTTCATGGCCACCTGGGCACACTGTTGGGCCATATTCAGCAGCTGTTGACTGGCACCCCCAGGTCCTTTTCCAGTGGCCCTTTTTCCAGTCATTCTGCCCCAAGCTTGTAATGTTGCATGGGATTTTTGTGGCCAAAGTCTAAGACCTGTTACGTGGTCTTGATGAACCTCATACCACTGGTCTTTGCCCATCTACCCAGCCTATCCAGATCCCTCCGCAGAGCCCTCCTACCCTCCAACACCCCCCTCTAATTTGGTGTCATCTGCAAATTTGCTAATGGTGGACTTGATCCCCTTCATCAATAAAGTACTGGGCCCAACACTGATCGCTGGGGAACATCACCAGAGACTGGACACCAACTAGATGCAGCACCATTCCCCAGAATTCTCTGGGCCTGGCCATCCAGCCAGTTCCTAACCCAGCAGAGGTACCCCTGTCAAAGCCATGGGCTGCCATCTTTTCCAGGAGTATGTTATGGGAGTTGGTGTCAAAGGCTTTGGTGAAGTCCAGGTAGAAACATTCACAGCCTTCCTCTCATCCACTTGGTCGGTCACCTGAACATAAAAGGAGATCAGGTTGGTGGTGCAAGACCAGCCCTTCCTAAACCCATAGTGGCAGGGTCTGATCCCTTGGTTATCCTGCATGTAGCACGTGATTGCATTCAAGATGATCTGCTCCATAAACTTGCCAGGCACCAATGTCATTTTGACAGGCCTGTAATTCCCATGATCCTTCTTCTGGCCCTTGTTGTGGATGGGTGTCCCACTGGCAAACCTCCACTCATTAGGGACCTCCCCACGTCGCCAGGACTTATAATAAATGATGGAGCATGGCAAGCTCTTTCACCAGCTCCTTCAGTGCCCTTGGTCCCATCCAGTTCCATAGAACTGTGAGGATCTAAATGGCTCAGCAAGACTCTCTGAACCAATGTCTTGAACAGGTTGAAGTCCACTCTCTGAAAGTAAAAGGTTAAGGCTTTGTTGACCCCCTTCCTTACTTTACAGAGTACTGAACACTCAGTGATTTCATGGTTTCTGTGCCCAAGATGTCTCCAACCACCACATCTCCCACCAGCCCTTCTCTGTTTGAAGCAGCAGGTCTAGTGGGACACCACACCTGGCAGGCTCACTTACCAGCTGTGCTATCTTCCACACAATCCAGAAACATCCTAGAGTGCCTCCTCTCCCCTGTGTGGAGTTTCCAGCAGACATCTGGCACGTTAATCTCTCCAGAAAAACAAGAGCTGATGATCATGAAACATCAGCCAGCCACTTACAGAATAATTCATCCACCTCTTCATTTTGGTTGGGTGATATAGCAGACTCCCACCAGAATCTCTGCCTTGTTGGCCTTCCTGCTGATTCTTACCCACAGGCACTCAGTCTTATTATGACTATCCTTAAGCTCAATACAGATTCCCCAAGACAGAGAGGCACCACCACCATCTCTCCTTCTTACCCTGTCCCTTCTGAAGAGCTTGGAGCCAACATTGCAGCATGCCAGTTATGCAAGTCATCCCATCACTTTGTTAGGATGAGAACTATGTCATAGCTTTCCTGCTGCATGATGGCTTCCAGCTCCTATTGTTTGTTACTCATACTCCTTAACTCTTTTCCTTGTTTTATATTTACCATCCCACTGTATACTTAGGCTACAGTTGTAAAAATCTTGAGATGAATCCTGCATTAAAGCTAAAGAAAAACATCAACAGCAAAATGCTGCCAACCCCCACACACACACACAAAAAACCCAAACCCCAAACCAAAGCAAACAAAATCCCCAGAAAAACTAAACCTCATGAACCCTCCCCCAAAACCCACAACACAAAAAACCACACAAAACCCAAAAGTGCCTGTTGATTAATTTATGATGGAAATTAAGAGAAGGTTTTTAAGCAGAAGAGTAAAGTCCTACACTATTATTTCAACATAAACAACAACACCTTTAAGACCAAGTTTGGCCAGCCTCCAAATGGTTTGATAAATATATAAATACAAAATCCAAGGCTTAACACAGTAGCTGAAGTCAGCTTTTTCCATCACTTCTTTACTCATTTATCCTAACTAAACTAATCAGATATGCAGCATGCACCTTTACACTTTGCAAGAAGAATATAAAAAAAAGGCAACAAATTCACAGATATGAAAAGCAATAAGCAGTAAGAAACATTCTTGAAAAAGACTAAAATATCATGAATTTAAGAGCTTTCATCTTGTACAATTAATATTTGTCATATGAACTTGCCACCTTTCATTAACAAGAATTTGATGATCGAAGCCTATCCAACTCAACCAGCTGCCCCTGCTCAAATACCACCACAATCCCACAAAACTGAACTGTTGATGAAGTGACAGCAGATGAACAAGCTTTCTCAGGCTCCAGAAATTTACATACTTCAGACTCTTCAGGGGAAAAAAAACAACCAGATTTCTGCCTGGAATTCACACACAAAAAGATGGTGATGGATGATCAGTGATACATACCAGTACACTAGGATATTGCTGCTGCTTGGAGTTGTAAAATATACAGTTAACAGCCAGTGAAGGCTGCTGAGTTCTGATGAACTCCTCTGATCACTTAATAGTGTATTCCACTACAACTCCAAGGTATTAAAATCAAAAAATCAAATCCATATATGTTTTATTGTTCCATTATAGAGGGGGGGGGGGGGAAGGAAATCAGTAGGATACTACGCTAAAAATAATAACTTCTCATTCCAGTTAATATTGACTGATCCTTTTTCTTACAAGGTCTTTTAGCTGCTCAGAACACTGCCAGACTTGTCTAACATGAAGTTTTATACAGCTGGTTACAACTCACTGAATTTTTGTGCAATATGAGCATGCCATAGGGGTCACATGAGCTACACTGGGACCTTGGGGGTATACTTGTGAATGCATTTAGTTGCTGTAAGATGCAGACAAGACCAGAACAGAGTCTTGTCTACTAAAGAACTACATAATTGTCAGGGAATAGTAATCACCTAAACTTTACAGAAAAGTCCTATCTTTCAGTACTAAATACCTTTATAAATCTACTTATTGCCACCATAATTCAGAAGCTTCTGTGAAATCAAGTCAGCAATAAGAGGGCATGTCCTTAGTAAACCAGAACATACTGCCACTGAAATTTCATTGCATTGAAATGAATATAAGAGGTTTGCTATGCTTTTCTAAGCCATTTCATAAGTACATACAGAGTAAAATGACCAATACTGGGTTTGGGTCTGTGGGTGGAGTAGCAAATAACAAATGGAGATTTAGTGCAAAACAGTGAAATTATTTTGGAACAACTGCTATATAGAGGGCAATTTCATCTATTCAGAGAACATAAGCTTACTTTGTTACAGATATGACAATTTCACTATGTAGACAAGTTTATTTTTTGTAAAATCATTTTTTAAAAAAAACTTTTCTTTTTTAAAGTCTGCAGAGTATTTTATCATACCCTGTTTCTGTTAAACATATTAAATAGTTTCAGCATCACTGCATAACAAAACAGTTTGCATGATCCCAACAGTAAGTTCTTCTATAACTCAAGAAGTAAGCTTGACACAAATTTAAGATTTCTTGGTTAGTCCTCTGGAAGAAAGTTTTTAAGGTTTTCTTATCACTACAGTTGACAGAAAAGCACCCTCACTTCCAGTAATTTCCTATAGTAATGGACAACTTTTAAATTCCTTATGAATTTGAAGTTAATATGACAAAGATTAATTGAGTATGGCCTTGCTCTTACCTGAAAAGGACAGATTCTGTTGTACAGAAATCATTATGGAAGTACATCCCTTCCCTATTTAGAAATTATTCACATTAAACTCTATAAGCTCATGGAAGAATGTATTCCCTGGTTTCTACCCACATTTTCTTGGTGCATTTTACAGTTTCACTCTGGTGAAATTAAAGTATATGTGTAAAGCACTATGTATAAAAAAAATTAATCAGTCTAGGGGTTTTATGGAGACAATTACGTCTTTGATGTTGATCAAGAAAAATACCCATAATTTGTTGACAAAAAAACCCATAAATCTTCAAAATGGTGCTTTGGACACTGTAGAAATGTACTTGATGAAAAAAGGATGTAATGGTATAATTTTCCTCTCAGATAATTCAGTGCACAGGTCTACCAGAAAAGCAAGGAAAATGAAAAATAAATTCTTGTAATATGAGCTCTGATTCTGGCAATCTTGAGGAATTCAGGTCTTTCTATATGAGCTAATACAAGCAATACAGGCTTTAGAAAGATTAGGAAGCAACTGTAACTTATGATGTATTTTAACAACCTTAGCTGTAAGATTATACTAAAGAAAAGGATGGGTAGGCTGAAAAGACTGAAAAAGAGAGAATAAGCTTAAAATATTTAAATAGTAATTTATTTTGGTTTTAAATAAAGCACACTCAGAAATGACAATATGTACGTCACCTTAATCTGTCTCTGCATAAATGCTGAGAGTGGATTTAAAGCATAGGTATTGCAATACCAAACTAAAAACTAACTAAATCCAATTACGTTGTTAATGGCTAACCCTATGGCTTGCAAAAGTTTGCTAAACAAGATACTCAAATATGTTTCTTGGTAGCTTTTTCTCTGCTGTGGCCTCACCCTAGTAGGAGGTACTCAGAAGATATCACACTTATCTGAAGGGGCAGAGAAAGCCATCTGCATCTCTTGATAGCAGGCCTCCAACACAGAGCAGTGTTGATAGGCTCTGACAGAGCTTTTATAAAAAGCATTATTCATGCTGTAGTTGTAATCCCATGTAAACCTTTCTTATATGTATTGTAAAGCAGTGAAGAAGAGGAACATCTCAATTCTTTCAGTGAAAGCAACTCTTTTTTAGATCTTAAAATAAAAATAAATTATCTAAAATTAAATGCTCCCAACAATAAAAACTAAGAGTATCTAATTTCAGTTTCACTATTCTTGGATGCAGTTGCTCTCTATTTATAATTCATCAAAATGTGTTTCAACTCTACAAACTGTATCAAATGGTTATATGCTGACAGGTCAGGTAGTACTTTGGTGTATTCATTTCCCATATAGAATTTCAGGAGAGCAATCACTTCCCACATGATGGAAATTAGGTATTACAGTTATCTGTAAAAATAGGTGTGTTATGTTTTTCTTCATACTGAGGGATAAAGTCCAGTGATAACATCCTTGTTTTTCACTGTATGTTTTCCTGTACTTTTAATTACCATATGCTTTTCTAAGCCGTTCCACGCTAGGCAGCTTTGAAATATAACTGTGAACAGTAAATATCTACAAAATAAGCCAATCATATCTATGGAACAGCTGAATATAGAAGCATTTACTTATGATGATGAAGATATGACTCTCACAATCAACTGGAAATGCCTTTAAAATACAGGATTTCAGAGTATTTAAAATTAGTTTAAGCATGTCTACAGAGCTACACAAGTATCTGGATTATCAGAGGTTTCCCAATAATTCAACAGTAACAGAAGGAGCTGAATCCAGTAATTCTTAACAAGCACATTTCTACTTTTGTTGCCATGGTATCCCGATTTCTAGTATTTGTTTTGTAAACAGAAACTACATCCTCTTCTCTGTGCTACCACTCAACTCAGGAACCTTAGAAAGCATGTCAGAACTTGAGTCATTCTATGCATCTCTGCAACCAAAGCACCAAAGAAGAGCAGAAACACTTTATCAAAACATTCAGGCCACTTACTTGTCTTGAGAGACTGCCCAACTAGAAATGTATCATGGCATAAGTTACACAAGAATTAATGGCTAGTGTGAACATCTGGATACTAGCCACATGGATCATATAGAGCATTGTGTACTACAAAGACCCTACTTAGTCCATCACCTAATCTACAGTACAGGTTTGGTACAAAGATATTAACAAGTTTAAGTGTCAGTTTTCCTTATTTTTCTCAATCAGTACTCAAAAACATTCTAGGAAACAGTACACTTCAGTTTTAGATGCAGGATAAAACCCAGAGTGGACAAATGAGGAAAGTCCTGCTTATCAAA
>VXAU01004994.1:18518-51736 GCA_013399695.1 Formicarius rufipectus | reverse complement strand
GGGGGGCACAGGGGGTTCCCTTCAGGCTCAGGGGATTTATTGGGATCTTTGGATTTAATTATTAATCTGCCTTTGCCATCCCATTCCCAGCTGGGTTCGTTTCTCCTGCTGGTTTCTAACCCAGCCCACTGGGATCATTCCCCACCAAGACCCTGAATACAGCAGGGTTGGATTTTTTTCCCATCCCAAAAATGCCGTTTCCACTCCCTCCTCCCTCCCTCAAGGCAGAAAACCTGCCTTGCCAACGTGGCATCGACCCCTTCCAAGCAGGAATTCCCTCTGGCAAACCCCTCCTGGTTAAAAGGACCGTGGCCAGGGAATGTTCTCAGCACGTGGGGCTGAGTTTCCAGGGGGTGGCAATCCCTGGATTCCTCGGGGCACACAAAGCCAGCACTGCAGTGGGCTTGGGGACAAAAAACCCCTCAATTACAGCTCAGAGTTCCGAAATCAGCCTCGTTAGCAGCTGATGGTTCCCAATTCATCAGCCAAACTATGTCTGGAACGGAGGTGAGTGCTCGCGGTGGGGATTCCTGCACTTTTCTCACTGTTTATCCCAAGGAAGGCTCTGTCACTGAGCTGTAAATTTCACTTTATCCTGTTCAATATTTCATTCTGAGCCTTCTTTTTTTTGTTTTGGTTTTTGTTGATGTTTTGTTTTGTTTGTTTTTGGTTTATTGTTTGTTTTTGGTTTATTGTTTGTTTTTGGTTTATTGTTTGTTTTTGGTTTATTGTTTGTTTTTGGTTTATTGTTTGTTTTTGGTTTATTGTTTGTTTTTGGTTTATTGTTTGTTTTTGGTTTATTGTTTGTTTTTGGTTTATTGTTTGTTTTTGGTTTATTGTTTGTTTTTGGTTTATTGTTTGTTTTTGGTTTATTGTTTGTTTTTGGTTTATTGTTTGTTTTTGGTTTATTGTTTGTTTTTGGTTTATTGTTTGTTTTTGGTTTATTGTTTGTTTTTGGTTTATTGTTTGTTTTTGGTTTATTGTTTGTTTTTGGTTTATTGTTTGTTTTTGGTTTATTGTTTGTTTTTGGTTTATTGTTTGTTTTTGGTTTATTGTTTGTTTTTGGTTTATTGTTTGTTTTTGGTTTATTGTTTGTTTTTGGTTTTTGTTTGTTTTTGTTTTTTTTTCCTGTGTGGACCACAAGCACAGAACCTTTCTGGTCACACCTTCCAGAGTTAATCAGAGCCATCCAAAAATCAGTGCAGGGCTTGGCCTGTTCACGAGGACCAAACTGCAAAGCATCAGCCCCTCTCCCTTCCCCTGAGCAGCAGATCTTCCCTGGATGGGATTCCCAGAGGAGCTGTGGCTGCCCCTGGATCCCTGGGAGTGCCCAAGGCCAGGTTGGAGCACCCCGGGACAGCGGGAGGTGTTGGAACTGGAAGGGCTTTCAGGTCCTTTCCAACCCATCCCAAGATTCTGTGATTCCCACCCACCTGCCGTTAACTTTGGGGAGCTGGGAAATGTTGGAGAAATGAAAAGAGCACCAGAGAGCAGGAGGCCTTTTCCTCTGGGGGGTGAAAAGTTTGGCCACAACTGCTCATTTCTGGCTAAGGTGACACTAAGTGCTCCTTACCACAGAGCCTGGTGGAGCAGCAAGCAAGTCCAAGAAGCCTCTTGGATAATTTTTGGTAGAAGAGTGCAGGAACTCATCGACAGACGGGGGTCGAGCCGCTCCAGAGGGGGACAATCTCTGCTCTGGTAAGAACTGGGTTCTGGAGCCTGCTGTGGGAAAAGAACATCCTCCATAAAAATGTTCTCAACAGCACTTTGACAACAGCAAACCACAAAGAAACCACTCATTTGCCATCCCTGGAAGTGCCCAAGGGCAGGTTGGACGGGGCTTGGAGCAACCTGGGACGGTGGGAGGTGTCCTTGGCCGTGGCAGGGGGGTTGGATGAGATGGGATTTCAGGTCCCTGCACCCCTGTCATGTCCTCTGAGCTAATTACTGTCTAATTAGGTAGAGGTTTTAATTTTCTGAGGGCTCTCAAAATGTCACAGGGAGGTGGAAGAGGGCACTCTGTGGACAGAGAGCCAAAGACTTGCACGGGGGTCTTGCAGGGAGTGAAACAGGAACAAGACACAACCAACCCAGTTTTTAACCCCCAAATCATTGCAAATTTGAAAAAAATAAACTAAATCTTTAAGATGGAATTTATCCTGTCTTTAAAATGGTATCTAAGTATTAAACTAAGCCACAGAAATGATAAGTGAAAGTTTTGATTGTATTGTGTGTTGTAAAAAAGAACGAGAGTTCACCCCCTGAGCAGCCACACAGGTGGGGTTGGATGAAAGGCAAAGATCTGCAAGTTTATATGCTAAAAAGGGTTATTTTTTTAATATTTAATATTTGCCTTTAGAAAAGAGTTCCAAATATGCCCAGCTGACTCGCAGCACAGGCATTGGGGCTGGTGTGGAGCTGCAGATCTGGAGTTGAGGTGAGACTCGAGATTGGTGTGTTCTGCTCCAGGCCCAGGAAACTCCTTTGAAGGCAAATTACGGAGCCTGAATTTCCTTCTGTTGGGAAGGAATTGGTGTTTGGGAGGGTGGGGAGGGGCTGGGCTGGGATTCCCAGAGGAGCTGTGGCTGCCCCTGGATCCATCCCTGGGAGTGTCCAAGGCCAGGCTGGAGCACCCTGGGATGGTGGGAGGTGTTGGGGTTGGAACGGGATAGGCTTTGAGGTCCTTCCAACCCAACCCATTCCATGATTTAACCCAAGAACTGCATTCCATGGATAGAAGCTGCTAATGCAAGTCCACAGCCTTACCAGCTCTGAAAGAAATACTTCTGCCACTAAAAGTTTTTGAAAAGAAGAACTTACCTCTTTTCTCCCAGTACTTTCACTCCACACATGAGCAAAAAGCATCTTGCAGAGCAGTTCATTAACAAAAGAATTAACCACCCATCGTAATCTCCCCCAGCCAATCCTTCCCCTCCTACCTCTGACCAAAAATGACCACATTAAAAACAACCTCGGGGCACATTTTAGAGAATAAATTATTTCCCACAGCCCATAAGAGGAGAGGATGGCAAGAAATAGGATAATTAAACTTCTTTGAACACCTATAAATGGAGCTCTAAACGGATTCCACGGGGCAGGGTCAATTTAAAAGTTACTTTATGAACAGCAGAATTGCCCAAATCTCTCAGCTGGTTTTTGCCTTTTCTCCTTTTCCTTTCCCTTTGGGAAATGAGGGGGCCTGGAGGTTTGGGTGGCCACCGGGTGAAAACCCCCACACCAAACCCACCCTCAGAAGAAGAGGATGTTGGTGCCTCAGGGCACAAGAGTGATGGGGATCCCCTGAGAACTCAAGAGCTCAGGGAGGACTCAGGACACCCACTGCAGAGAAGCCCGAGGAGGTTGCAGGTGGCATCATTCACAGATTTCAACCCTTTCCACAGGGAAGCAGCAACAACCTGCTGATAAATCCAGCACCAACATGTCCCCAGCCGTGGTACCTGCTCTGCTGCTGGTGTCCTGAACCTTCTCAAAGACTGCAGGCAGCTCCAAGCCCAGGTAGGTCTTCATAAGGAGGCTCAGCTCCGTGAATGCCTCATCCAAGTCATCTGCAGAGAGGGAAGGGCTGTGGAATGAAAAGTCACCTTTCCCCAGCACAGAGACACGAATTACAGGAGTCTGACACAGAAAGACATTCTGAACTTCCCCAACTTGAGAGAAAACCCCTTCACCTTCACCAACAGCACATTCAAGAAAACAACTTGAACTTCAGCTTGGCTTCTGCACCCTCCTAAGGACTTTCCTTCTGCAGTTCTGTCCTGGTTTTAGTAGCCAGGACCAGTTTGGCACTGGGTGGGGGTGGATTCTAAACCCTCTGTGTCATTTTTCTCATGACCTGCTCACAATGGCCCATTGGCAGCAGCTGCCCAGGGCACACCCCACCCCTCAGGGGGCAAGCTGGGTGTTTAGGAACTTCTGTGAGATAAGGAAGTTCTCCTGCCTCCACACCCACCTGAGGGGTCATGTCTGCTCAGGGGCCAGCAGGGATGCCAAAAATATGCCCTGATTGACCTCCCAGAGTAAATCCCCCCTTGGGAAACTCCCCACCCTGGGGCAGGGACTGGGCGTTCCCAGCTGAGCCCAAATGGAGATAAGCTGGGGGTTTGGGACTGGGATCTCTGGTCCAGATCCAGAGGAGGAGCAGAGCCTCGACAGGACTGGCACTGCCACCAGACTGCCACCAGCATTGTCACCAGCAGGTTTCTTGTTTTCTTTTTACTTTGAACTCAGGGGGCCCACGTGGTGCTCAGCACAGGGGTCGGTGAGCTCCATCCTGCTCGTGGCCCCCTGGGCTGGGCTGCACAGCTGGTGTTTTTGTGGCACAAAGGAATTTTCCTTCTGTCTCAGAGTATTTTGTGATCTTTTATTCAATTGTTCTTCTGCCTTGCCATCCCGTTCTGAGTTGGATTCATTTCTCCTGCCGGTTTAACTCTAACCCAGCACAAGTTCCTGGTTTATTGCTTCCAAGCCACGTTTCAGTGGTGAGCTCTGGCTGCCCTTGGCAGCACATTCAGACACCATTTCCCAGCCCAGTGACATTCCTCCACCATCAGCGTGTGGTGGACCCCAAAACCCACCTCCCCAGGAGGGCAGACACAGAAGGAACCAGCAGAGGCTTCCCCTCTCCCACCTGCTGCCGCGACCACCGCGCCCTTACCCACGCCGATGACCGCATCAAAGTATCCTGGGACATCCTGCCTGGTTTGGAGGTACATGTCCACCCTGGAGAGCGCCTCTCCCACCTCTGGCCTGCTGAACAACCCCGTCCTCCTCAGATGCTGCTCGTACTTGTCCTTGTCCTTTGGCACCACCAGGACGTACCTGGGCTTGAAGTGGGTGCATTTCAAGCTCCTCACGCCCTTCCAAGGTAAGGAGAGAGACACGGTGGTCGGTTCCTGCTGAGGGCAGCCCTGCACGTGTGCCAGGCCACCGGGGGGGAGATGCTCTGCAGGTCTGGTGGCTGCAGGAGCAAAGCTCTGCAAAGCCAGCACAGGAGGGTGTCCCACTGGGGCAGCTCGGCTTGGCGTCTCAGTGCCAGTCCCCTTGATCAGCCAGAGAGACACTGAGAAGCTCCAGAGGTGCCCACAGAGGTGCCCACAGAGATGCCCACAGTGGTACCCACAGACGTGCCCACAGAGGTATCCATGAGGTGCCCACAGTGGTACCCACAGAGATGCCCACAGAGGTGCCCACAGAGATGCCCATATAGGTATCTGCAGAGGTGCCCACAGAGATGCCCACAGTGGTACCCACAGACGTGCCCACAGAGGTATCCATGAGGTGCCCACAGAGGTGACCACAGAGATGCCCACAGTGGTGCCCACAGAGGTGCCCACAGAGATGCCCACAGAGGTGCCCACAATAGTACCAGGCTCTTCCCAAGTACTGTGTGATCCAGAACCTTCCAGGCAGAGGAATTCCAGAGCCCTCTCCTGAACATTCAGCACCCCGAGTTCACCTCCTGGCCAACGCCCACGACAGCCCACCACGTCCTTCCTCCTCAATTCTTTGAGGGCACCTCTGTGGAGAGGTGCCAGCTTGAAAAGCCACCCCACAAAGGCCATCCCATCTCATCTCCTGCTTTATTTCCCGTGGCTGAATTTTGGTACAAGGTGGGGTTACCAGGGTGGTCGCTGGTGGAAGCTGCCAGAAGCTCCCCCTGTCCTGTGGAGCCAAAGTCTTTCTCACGTTTTCTGGGGGCACTGATGAAAGACTGGGACCCTCCCAGCGGGGACAAGAACTCTGAGAATTGTGTTGGAAACAACCCCCCAAAGATTGATTGATTTATTTGTTTATGGGGATGGAGAATTCTTAAAAAAATTATAAAAAATACAGCTCCAATTGGCTTTTTTAATTTCCTAACCCCCCCCCAAACCCTAAAGGCCTGGATTCCTTCCCCAGGCCGTGGCCAGATGTTTGCTGCTGCATTTTGGAGGTGAGTCCTCAGGGCTGGGCAGGAGGAGTCGTGTCTGTGCCCACAGAGACACCAAGGGGCAGCATCGCTGGGCCCCACCCAGGGTGTTCTGTGTGCCCAGAGCGCTCATTAAGGGAATCTGCCTAATGAGGACACCCCGTGGCCTTGCACACCCCAAAATGCTGCTTGGGACCACGGTGGGATGGGGCATNTCACTGGTGGTGGCCCTGCTGTCCCTTCAGGGAGAGCTGTGTGTCTCCTCCTGGGCAGCAGACCTTGGTTATCTGTTCTTTATTGTGTCTCTGTGTCCATGCAGTGATATTTAGTTCCCTTTTCTTCTCTGTGTGAAGAGATTATATATTTATATATATTTATATATTTGTATAAATTCCTGCTGCTTCAGTAGTATCAGAACCCACTTTTGCTCCAGCCTCCCTTAGTGTGGGGGTTCAGCTTTAGGTCAGCACTGCAGTCTCCCACATTTCTTTTTTATCCCTGTTCCCCTTTTTTTTTTACTCAGTGGAGTGCCTGGAAATGAATCCACTCTGTGGATTCATTTTGGAATCTCCCGTGGACGGAGCTTATTTGGTGGAGAGAATTTGGAAGGGAACGCCTTTCCTTTGTGTCACTTCAACCCCCAGCTTAAGTAAATGTTGAGCTAAGATAATGAGAAGCACATAATTAGAAAATCAGCTAAAAAACGTATGCTTTGGAGGTTCCAAGAGAGAGTTTTTGACACGTTGTGACCCAGTTTGTTAACACGACAGGACCTCTGAGATTCTGCCATCTGTGCACCCGAAGAACCTCAGAGAGGGTAAAGTTATCCCTCAAAATTGCATTTTTTAATAGCTGTGCCCAAATTCTTGCCCCAGGCCTGGACTCTGAGGTTTCATCAGCGAAGGAGAACCTTGGCTTTCTTTTAGTGGGGGATTTGTAGCTCTGGGATGAGGGTGGGAAGCTGAGGATGCTGCAGTGGGAAGTGCTGGTTGTGCTGAGGGGAGATGAGGCTGCTGAGGGTGGAAGGACAGGCCAGAACTTTGAGGAATTGTGACTAAATCCCAAACCCATCGGGGTTGGCGAAGCCCTCTGAGCTCACCAAGTCCACCCACCCCCCAGCAGTGCCAAGACCACCAGGAAATCACACCCCAAAGTGCCACATCCACACGGATGGGGACTCCACCCTTGCCCTGGACGGCCCCTTCCAATGCCTGACCATCTTTGCCATGGAGAAGTTTTCCCTGATATCCAACTTAAAGCTCCCCTGGCACAACCTGAGGCCGTTTCCTCTGGCCCTGTGCCTTTTACCCTTGGAGAAGAGGGTGATCCTTATTAAAAAGAGGACACAACAAGCAGACCTCACCTCCATCTCCAGGTGGACACAGGTAGCAAGACCCTCCCTGGCAATGGATTCCACGGTGTCCCTTCCCAGTCCATACTGGTGGCCACTGTATTTATAGGTTGCTATAAACTTCCCCTGGAATTCAAAACAGCAAGAGTAATGCCAAAAGATTTCAAGGGACACATTCCTTAAAGGAGCATCCTCTCTGTGACCCTCTTGGCTTTTCCTCATCATGAAGTTTCTTGGTGCTTCAGCCACCAGTGGAAGCCCCAGACTTGCAGAGAAGAGCCCAGTCCTGCAGGATGCCCACAGATAATGAAACACCAGATCCCAAACCCAAGGTGCTGATGGGTTGCAGAATTCATTGGAGACACTGCAAGGGCTTTCTTTTTGCTGTTACACCAAATCAAATGGCCAGGCCTTGGGAAAAAAAAAGAAGATGCCAAAGAAAAGCAAGGACTAAAACTCCTGTCACGGGGTTCTGGGGGTGGATTTTGGTATCGGGGGGGTTCCAGGGTGGTCTCTGTTGGGAGCTGCCAGAAGCTCCCCCTGTGCTGTGGAGCCAAGGACAGCCAGGGCCAGGAGGGACCTCCTGCTGGTGGCCAAAGTGGAGCCAAGNCCACGGAGCCCATCGGGGGGCAGAGACCCGACTGCCCCCCATGGAGTGACCCCCAGGACAAGAGCAATGGCAGCAACAACACCCACCTGCAAACCTCCCATTCCCTGCTCCCTGCAACTGCTGGGGGGAGGGAGGGGTGGGAGGAGAGGGGGGTTCTTGGGACTCGTTTATTGCTTACTTAGTAGTTTTATTATCTTTAGTTTTAGTTCTTGTCAGGAATAAATGTCAGTCTTTAGCCCCTCTGAGTTTGCTTTGCCATTATCTCTCAGCTGTGTTTTGTCTTTTCTCCTTTTCCCTTTCCCTCTGGGAAATGGGGGGGTGGAGCTGGAGGTTTGGGGGGGACAGCTGGTGAAAACCACCACAAGATAACAAATTTATGGTTTCTAGCTGTAAGGGAATGAACACCCCCCACCCAGACCCCAAAGTCCTGTTCAACCCTAAAAGAAATCAGCCAGGCCACTCTGGGGGCTCTCCCAGGATGCCAGTCAGGTACTTACTGCCTGCACCATTTGCTGAAATGCCTCTTGAGAAATGAAGTAGTAGTCCAGTCTGTTTTCTTCCCCAAAATAAGCTGTCCTGGTGGTGTGACAGGGACTGGAAAACAGGTGGGATAATGAAGAAATCACCTGGTTTCAATCACAGAGGCAGCTGTGGGAGAGGAGAGGGAAGGAGGGATCCTAGAAATCATTTTAGTTTTAAGAAGTGAAGGAAAACAGGAGAACTACAAAGGGGTGCAAATCCAGGCACTAATGCTGCACCTTGGAAAGATTAACCCATAAGTACAACCCAAAATATTAAATATATTTGGGCTACAAATCCCAGCCCAAGGCCTGAACTGCAGCTGGCACAGCTCCCTGGAAGAGGGAAATGAGGAATCCAGTTTTTCCCAGCTCTGCCAGGTGTGGATGAGACAAAGGGAAATCCCAAGCCCAGAGCAGGAGTTGGGATGAACTGGGGGGTTCAAAAACACACCCAAAGCTCAATCCCTCAACACCCCCCTGACAGGAAGGGAGCAACAACCCCAAGACCAGGGAGGTAAGTGGGACACAAGGCAGGGAAATAATTGCCAGTCACTCCAAAAGGATCAACCTCAGCTTTGTGAGCTTCACACCAGCACAGGACACTAAAAATCCACCCCAAAACCACCCCAGAACCAGCCAAGTTAATGGTGTTTGAATCCTCCTTTCTTTGCTGCCATTGCTGTTCATTTACTGAGTGTCCTGGTTATCCCAGCCAGGCCCAGTTTGGCACTGGTGGGGGTGTGTTCCAAACCCTCTGTGCCATGAACTGCCCACCAGGGCCCACTGGCAGCAGCTGCCCAGGGCACACCCCACCCCTCAGGGCACAGAGTGGGGATTTGGGAACTCCTGTGGGGTCAGGAAGTGTTCCTGTCCCCACACCAATGACTCAGGGGGGAGAACTCCCCTCCAGGAGCCACCAGCACCTTCACCCCCACCTGAGGGGTCATGTCAGCTCAGGGGCCATCAGGGATGCCCCAAATATGCCCTGATTGACCTCCCAGAGTGGATCCCCCACTGGGAGACTCCCCACCCACAGAGAAGTTGGGGTCTGGGGACTGGGGGCACCACTGGTGGGACCCAGAGGAGGAGCAGAGCCCCAGCAGGACTGGCACTGCCCCTCTGGCCCAGCCTGCCCATCCTCCTGCCCAGCAGGTTCCTTCTCTCTCCTGACTCTGCCCTCAGGGCCCCCGTGGTGCTCAGCACAGGGGCTGCTGAGCCCCATCCTGCTCGTGCCCCCCTGGGCTGGGCTGTGCAGCTGCTTTTGAGGGGCACAGGGGGTTCCCTGCTGGATCAGGAGATTTATTGGGATCTTTTATTAAATTGTTAATCTGCCTTTGCCATCCCATTCCCAGTTGGGTTCGTTTCTCCTGCTGGTTTAACCCCAACTGTGCTGGTTTAGAGTTAAACCGGCAGGAGAAATGAATCCAACTCAGAATGGGACTGCAAGTCAGAAGAACAATTGAATAAAAGATCACAAAATACACTGAGACAGAAGGAAAATTCCTTTGTGCCACAAAAACACCAGCTGTGCAGCCCAGCCCAGGGGGGCACGAGCAGGTTGGAGCTCACCAAGCCCTGTGCTGAGCACCACGGGGGCCCCCTGAGTTCAAAGTAAAAAGAAAACAAGAAACCTGCTGGTGACAGTGATGGTGGCAGTCTGGTGGCAGTGCCAGTCCTGTCGAGGCTCTGCTCCTTCTCTGGATCTGAAGAGCCCCCAGTCCCAAACCCCCATCTTATACCCACTTGGGCTCAGCTGGGAACGCCCAGTCCCTGCCCCGGGGTGGGGAGATTCACAGTGGGTGATTTACTCTGGGAGGTCAATCAGGGCATATTTGGGGCATCCCTGAGCAGACATGACCCCTCAGGTGGGTGTGGAGGCAGGAGAACTTCCTTATCCCACAGAAGTTCCTAAACACCCATTTTGTCCCCTGAGGGGTGGGGTGTGCCCTGGGCAGCTGCTGCCGATGGGCCCTGGTGGGCAGTTCAATGGCACAGAGGGTTTAGAATCCACCCCCACCCAGTGCCAAACTGGCCCTGGCTGCTAAAACCAGGACATCCCCCAGCACACTGAGGCAGCTGGGCTGGGCTGGACATTCAGTGTACAATGGCACAGCTCAGCCACGACAGCACCAGAATTCCCTTGGAGTGACTCAGCAAATGAGAACAGGGGGTCACACAAAGACTCCAGACCTTCCCCCCAAAGGGCTGATTCCCTTCCAGACACCAGGAGCAGCTCCAAAGGTCACTGCTGAGCACCAGCCAGATGGTGGCAGGGGCCCGTTTCACTCCAATTTTGGAAACACTTTGGTGCATTACAACCTTTTTTTAATTGCCAGGCCCTGTTTGCAGTCAAACTGCCAGGGTGTCTTGCATGAAATACATTTTTAATGAGTGGGACGTTTGAAATGGAGAAGTGCAGGCCAGAAAATTGCTTAAATCTCCCCTGAATAATTACAATACAACTTCGCTTTATGCCTGCAATTTTCTGCTCTGTTAAGATTCTCTCTCTCTTTTTTTATTTTTCCCCTCATGCATGACAGTTTTAGGAAATAAACCACACAGGATAAAGACAATCCCCTTAAAAAAAAAAAAATCACATGGAGTGCTTGGGCAATTTCAATTAGTTGGTGATTTCCAACAGGAAAGCCACGGGAGTTGCTCCAAAGGAAGGCAAAAAGGGAATTTTCCCAGTCCTGTCACCTCCTGAAGAGCTTTTCTTAAGAAGTCTGGTTTAACATGGCTGGATGAACCAGGGCAACAGACAGAAATTGAGAATATGGAAGGGAGACAACATCCCAGGAAGAGAGAGCAGTGCCCTGAAGGTCGGGAGCTGGGAGGAGTGGAATGGCTGGACAGGAGGAACATCTTGCACCGCCTCATTTCAGGCGTCACGTTGGCAACTTGGGCACCACGTTATCAACTTGGGCACCACGTTATCAAATCGGGCACCAAATTGTCAGATCGGGCACCAAATTACCAAACTGGACATTGAATTATCAACTCAGGCTCCAAATTATCAACTCGGGCACCAAATTACCAAACTGGACATTGAATTATCAGCTTGGGCACCAAATTCTCAACTCAGGCACCACATTATCAAATCAGATGTAAAATTATCAAATCAGGCACCAAATTCTCAACTCAGGCACCACATTATCAAATCAGATGTAAAATTATCAAATCGGGCACCAAATTATCAAATTGGGCATCACATTATCAAATAGGGCACTAAATTATCAGCTTGGGCACCAAATTATCAAATCAGACATAAAATTATCAAATCGAACATTGAATTATGAACTCAGGCAGCACAGTATCAAATCAGACATCAAATTATCAAATCGGGCACCAAATTATCAGATCAGACATAAAATTATAAATTCAGGCATCACATTCTCAAATCGGGCACCAAATTACCAAATCAGGCACCAAATTACCAAATCAGACATCAAACTCTCAATTCAGGCAGCACATTATCAAATCAGATGTACAATTATCAAATCAGGCACCAAATTATCAAATCAGATGTAAAATTATCAAATTGGGCACCAAATTATGAAATTGGACACCACACTATCAACTCAGGCACCAAATTACGAAATCAGACATCAGACTCTCAACTCAGACACCACATTATCAAATCAGATGTAAAATTATGAAATCAGGCACCAAATTATCAAATCAGACACCAAAATACCAAATCAGACATAAAATTCTCAAATTGGGCACCAAATTATGACATTGGACACCACATTATCAACTGAGGCATCAAATTATCAAAACAGACATCAAATTACCTAATCGGGCAGCAAATTATCAAATCAGGCACCAGATTATCAAATCGGGCACCAAATTCTCAAATCAGGCATCACATTATCAAATCAGACATCAAATTACCCAATTGGGCACCAAATCAGGCACCACATTATCAGATCAGACACAAAATTATCAATTTGGGCACCACATTATCAAATCAGGTGTAAAATTATCAAATCAGGCATCACATTCTCAAATTGGACACCACCTTACCAAATCAGACATAAAATTGTCAATTTGGGCACCACATTCTCAAATCAGGCACCAAATTATCAATTTGGGCACCGAATTACCAAATCAGGCACCAAATTATGAAATCAGATATCAAATTATCAAATCGGGCAGCAAATTACCAAATCAGGCACCAAATTACCAAATCAGACATCAAACTCTCAATTCAGGCAGCACATTATCAAATCAGATGTACAATTATCAAATCAGGCACCAAATTGTGAAATCAGGCACCAGATTATCAGATCAGACATCAAATTCTCAACGCAGACCCCACGTCACTCCCATTCTGTGGGTCTGTGTGCTGCCCACCTCTGAGAAGGACAGGACAACTCCAAGAGCAGCTGTGAAGCCCCAGGAGGAGAGGGAATGTCCCGCAGGAGCAGCTGTGGTTGGGATCAGCTCCTTTCCACCCAAGACAACACTCCAGCTCCAAGTTCCTGGTGCTCCTGGAACCTCCAGAAGCAAACTCCTGGTGCTCCTGGAGGTTCCAACTCACCCATATCTGAGGATGCTGTTGAACTGCCTGCAGATCCTGTGGGCCAGCTCCCTCTTCCCACCGGCCACGGGGCCCACCAGCACCAGGAGGGGGTAGGAAGAGTCGAGGTCAGGCAAGGTGCTGCAAGAGAGGAGGACAAGGAGCCATCTCAGCACCTGCAAACGAGTCCTGGCCAGCTCTGGATGACTTCGGGACCTTCCTGGGACATACATCCCGTGGTTTCCTGGACCCAAGTGAAGGATTCCATCCTGTTTTCCATCATGGATGAACCTTCTTGTCACCACTCCAGCTCCTCTCCTCGTTCATGTCCTTCTCAAAGAGCAACGTTATCAGTCATGGTTGATGTGGCCCAAACAGAAGAGCACCACAAAAAAATGGCATTAAAGCCCCCTGGGTGGATCAGATCCACCATCACCTCTTCTGATGTCCAGCCTTTCCTGAGGCTCCCGCTGCAGCTCTGCTGGGAAGGGTTATCCAAGGCTGGGGCAGGTGGGTGGTGTCTTAATGACCAAGGATAACGAGCTTGGAATGAAGCTTCACTCAATCCTGCAGACCCTTCTGCTCTGCTGAGCGTCACCTCGTGGCTTTGCCACGGGGAGGGGGCAATTTAGACAGAGCTGATGGGAAATAGGATGGAATCCTTCCATGGGATACCACAAAACCATGGGATGTGTGTCCCAGGGAGACCCAAAGTCAAACTAGCATGGATGAAATAGGATGGAATCCTTCACTTGGGTACAGCAAACCATGGGATGTGTGTCCCTGGGAGACCCCAAAGTTAACCCACCACAGATGAAATAGGATGGAATCCTTCCCTGGGATCCAGCAAACCATGGGATGTGTGTCCCAGGGAGACCCAAAGTCAACCCACCCCACCTCATGGAGAAACAGAGCTGCCAATGCCCCATCCCACCGTGGTCCCAAGCAGCATTTTGGGGTGTGCAAGGCCACGGGGTGTCCTCATTAGGCAGATTCCCTTAATGAGCGCTCTGGGCACACAGAACACCCTGGGTGGGGCCCAGCGATGCTGCCCCTTGGTGTCTCTGTGGGCACAGACACGACTCCTCCTGCCCAGCCCTGAGGACACACCTCCAAAATGCAGCAGCAAACATCTGGCCACGGCCTGGGGAAGGAATCCAGGCCTTTAGGGTTTGGGGGGGGTTAAGAAATAAAAAAAGCCCATTGGAGCTGTATTTTTTATTATTTTTTTAAGAATTCTCCATCCCTGCAATCAAATAAATCAATCAATCTTTGGGGGGTTGTTTCCAACACAATTCTCAGAGTTCTTGTCCCCACTGGGAGGGCCCCAGTCTTTCATCAGTGCCCCCAGAAAACGTGAGACTCACGACAAAGACGGTCTAAACCCCCAAATTTCTGAGGTCCTCCACGGTGGCCCCGCCATGAGGTTCCTCAGTTCTCAGCTGAGACATCCAAAGTGGGGCTACAACAGGGTGTGGGCCACAGAAGTTGGCCACGTGGCCAAGGCCAAGGGTTGACCACACACATTTGCAGCATTCCAAAGCACTTCCCAAGGAATTCCTCAAGCAAACACCGGGAGAAGAAGCAAATATGGCCAAGTCCGTTTTCCAGATGAGAAATGAGCCCGAGATTCCAGCCGGGAAGGGACTGGCAACCTTGGGAATAGGACATGGACCTGCCTGAAGTACCTGCCACACCTCTCCTCCCCAGGGGCAGGAGGAGCTGGACTTGGTGGGAAATGGCACCTTGTGAAGAGAAATGAATGCTCTTCAGAAGAGAATGAAGCTCTTTGGTCCACGAGGGGCTGCTAGGAGAGGGAGGGGAAGGCACCAGGAGGACAGCAAGGAGAGGCTCCACAGCTCTCCTGAGTGTCAGTCAGGGGCTTCTGTGGGTGCATTTTGGTATCGGGGGGGTTCCAGGGTGGTCTCTGTTGGGAGCTGCCAGAAGCTCCCCCTGTGCTGTGGAGCCAAGGACAGCCAGGGCCAGGAGGGACCTCCTGCTGGTGGCCAAAGTGGAGCCAAGTGAGAATCCCAGTGGCAGCTCTGGGATCCCAGAGTGAAGAATTGGGGAGTGTGGGGCAGTTGGGAATTGCAGCCATGGGAGAACAAGGCAGAGCCCAAGGTGGGAGCAGGAGGAGGAGAAGGAGGGAGCCCACGGGAGCAGGAAAGGGGGAAGGACTGAAAGCTGTGCCCCCCCTGCAGCCCCTGGAGATCCCTCGGGGGGCACAGACGCCCCTGCAGCCCCTGGAGATCCCTCGGGGGGCACAGACCCCCCTGCAGCCCATGGGGTGACCCCCAGCACAAGAGCAAGGGCAGAACCAACAAGTGCAACCCCCCATTCCCTGCTCCCTGGAACTGCTGGGAAGAGGGAGCAGTGGGGGGAGAAAGGGGTTCTTAAGGCTCATTTATTTCTTCCTTTTTAGTTTTCTTACTTTTAGTTTTAGTTCTTCTCTTGTCAGTGATAAATGTCAGTATTCAGCCCCTCTGAGTTTGCTTTGCCATTATCTCTCAGCTGGGTTTTTTTGCCTTTTCTCCTTTTCCTTTCCCTCTGGGAAAGGGGGGTCCTGGAGGTTTGGGGGGACACCGGGTGAAAACCACCCCACCTGAGTTTTCCAAGTGCGTTTGGGTAGGGAGAGGAATTTCGTGGTGCAAACGGCCATGTGCTGCGGCAGATTGTCTGCAGGAAGAGGAGCTGTGCACAGTCAGTCTCGGGCTTCAGAGGTGAATGACTCACTTCGTTCCATCCTCAATTAGAGCCAAATTAGGTGGGCCTAATTCCCAGCCTGCCACCAGAACACTGCAGAGCTTCTCCCCTTCCCCGGAGTCACTGGCAGAGGGGAGAAGGCCACCACAAATGTCCCTCTAAAGATGCCACCACGTGGTGCTTTACTCGAGTGCCACCCTCAGGAGCAGCCGGAAAATTGAGGACAACTCACCTGTCCAGGACCCTCTGGGGCTGCATCATGTCACACAGGACTTGGGTCCTGTGATCGTCTGCAGCCACCACTTCTGGAGGAGGATCGTGCTTGTTCACAGCAGCCACCTGTCCCCGGGGGCAAAGGGAAGAAGAGCAGTGATGATGGGACCGTTTCCAGCTGCAATTTGCCCCCAAGATCCTTGGGAATAAGGATGGATTTGGGATTGGGAGGGTCAGCCTTTGTGCTGGGCTCGTCTGGGAGCTCCCTGCCACGGGAATCTTTCCAGGGGATTTAGGAAGAGCTGGATGGGTGAGGGAAGGCAGCCAGGAACAGCTCACCAGCTTTCATGGATTCAACCTGTCACTGGGAGGAACACAGGATGCCAAGGAGGATGCGAAGTGATTTGGCTGAGGGTTTAATTAGCTGTTAATTTGCATGCTCTCAGTGCTGGTGGGAGGTGCCAAACTAAAATCCTCGGGGCTGGAGACACTCAGAGAAGGAATAGAAAGGTTTCCACTCCAGCTGAGGGAAAGGTTCTCCCCCAGCTGAGGGAAGGGTCCCTTCTCTAGCAGTTACTGTGGGCAGCCTGAGCAGTTTCTGGGGAGGAGATTTTGCAGTGAAAGCTGCAGGTTTCCTGTTCTTTCTTCAGGAAAACCCCAGGATGACACGATGCTTCCATACCTTCTCTTCCGCTGTAATCTTCTGGAGATCCAGCTCTGTGAGTTGGAGCAGCATGAAAATCGCCGAGAGCCAATAATCTGTTTGTTCCTGGAGGACAAAGTTCCCACTTGGACACAGAACACTCAACTTCATCCTTTTGAAATGTCTAACATTTGGCTGGAATTAAATTGGCATTAACACCTTGCAAGGTGAAAAGCTTTTGACCCTGCTGGACGTCAAACCTCTGCACAGACCGAGCCCCCAGGACAAGCTCAGCTGCTGCAGGAAGAGCTGAGTTGTTCCAAAGGGCCAAAAATGGGAATTAAAAATGAAAAGGGAGGTGATCAGACTTTGCTTAGGAGGAGGACTAAGCCAAGCAAGGAAAGCCTTCAGACCACGGAGAACCAGGAGCAGCCCACTCCAGGTGATTTTCCTGCCATTTTCATTGTGTGCCACAGCAGGTGAGGCTCATAAATGCCAAGACAAAACTGGGAATTACAGGAGGAAAATGAAACGTTTTTCTTCTTTCTGGGACTGGAAACCTGTGAGATTCACCCAATTCAGAACTCATGGCCCAGGATAAAATGCCCTTTGATCAGCACAGGCAAATTCCAAACGCAAGGTCAGAATTCCTGGTATTTTGCAAACAACATCTTTGTGGATAAAGTGGATGTTTCCTTCGTTAATTGAGGAATAATTGAGCCACAAATGAGAACTGAGGAAAGAAGGAGATGAACATTCCACAGGCATTATTTCAAAAAGGGGGCTCTGGAGCTCCTTTGGGTTTTCGCCCAGGAACAAATGGAGTACAAACCTTCAAATCACCTTCTCCCAAACAAACCCGATGGCCCACTGTGGATACCAACATTCCACGAGTGGAATTAAGAACATTCCCGTGGACATTCACCATCAGGACTCTGCCTTTGGTTCAGCCAGACTGCCCAGAGAAACGTGGGGGGGCACGAACTTCTTCCGCTCATTCCCTGCAAGGACCTGCTCCCTTCCAAAGATGGAAACTGAGGCTGAAAGGATTCCGCTGTGACCCAAACCACTCTAATTTTGGGCTCCTCTTGGGCTCTTTCTTACCTGCAGAGGATTCTTCAGAAGGTTTAACACTCTGAGGAGGGGCAGATCTTTGATCCAGTGCAGCTCTTGCAGCTCGGCGATCTGACCTCGACAGGAACAGAGCAGGAATCAGCCCCAGGAGCACGCAGGGAAACCAAAGGACGGGGAGGGAGAGGAGGTCTTTTAATCCCTGCTCTGAAAATCTGCCCCCAAAAAGGGGCATCATCACCCTGCCAAAGGGGGGCTGCACACCCAGCAATCTCCCCCCTGCCTTCAAAGGCCAACACATTTTAGCTCTTTTTCCCCCAACAGAAGTGTTGCCCACGGGGTGGAATCATGTTGGAGGGGTCAGTCGAGGGCTGACCCACTGTGGGAGGGAGCCCACGGGAGCAGGAAAGGGGGAAGGACTGAAAGCTGTGCCCCCCCTGCAGCCCCTGGAGATCCCTCGGGGGGCACAGACCCCCCTGCAGCCCATGGGGTGACCCCCAGCACAAGAGCAAGGGCAGAACCAACAAGTGCAAACCCCCATTCCCTGCTCCCTGGAACTGCTGGGAAGAGGGAGCAGTGGGAGGAGAAAGGGGTTCTTAAGGCTCGTTTATTTCTTCCTTTTTAGTTTTCTTACTTTTAGTTTTAGTTCTTCTCTTGTCAGTGATAAATGTCAGTATTTAGCCCCTCTGAGTTGGCTTTGCCATTATCTCTCAGCTGGTTTTTTCCCTTTTCTCCTTTTCCTTCCCCTCTGGGAAAGGGGGATCTGGAGGTTTGGGGGGACACGGGGTGGAAACCCCCAAGTGAGGCAGTCCTGCGGCGACAGTCCTGCTCAGACTGGTTGGCCCAAAAACACCCCATCCCTCCTCCTGAGGGTTTCTTGACTCTGGACTTCAAGGTCATCCCACAAAACTGGCAGCACTAAGAGGCTGTTGTCCTCGGCTGGCTGTGGCCAGAGGGGGGTGGAATCCCAGCTCTGGTCTCGTGTGTCCACCAAGGAGAGCTGGGCTGGCACTGCACTAGGACACCTCAGATGGACATTGCTGGGAGAACCAAGGGCTGTGTGCCCCAAAAAATCAAGTGCTGGAGCCTGAGGGAGGAGTTGGGAAGCTCCCGGTTCAAACCAGCTGGAATTCATGTCACCTCAGCTCAGCCAACTGGTGAGGAACCCAAGTGAGGGACTTCATCACCAGTGGAGAGGGGCAGGCCCAGAGTCATCCCATCCCTGCTGGGCTGGGAGGAGTTGCCCCAGAGGGACACCTGGTTTTCCTGCTCTGCTCAAAAACTGAACCATGGGATCATCCCAAAATCAGTTGGGTTGGAAGAGACTCTGAGCCCCACCCCAGCCCAAGCCTTGACCCAACCCCACCGTGCCCATGGCACTGATGCCACCTCCAGTGCCACCTCCAGCCCCTCCAGGGACGGTGAATCCCCCCCTCTCTGGGCAGGCCTGAGTTGGAAGAGACCTTATGGATCATCCTTGGGCAGAGACACCTCCCACTGTCCCAGGTTGCTCCAACATGGCCTTGGACACTTCCAGGGATCCAGGAGAATCCACAGCTACTCTGGGAATCCCATCCCAACCCCTCCCCACCCTCCCAGCCACCAATTCCTTCCCAACACTCCATCTAAATCTCTCCTCTTCCAGTGTTCTCTGTCCCATTGTCCTGTCTCCATCTGCCTATGGAAAAAAAGTCTCTCTCCCCCTTTTTGGAAGCCCCCTTGAAGCCCTAAAAGGCCAAGTGACCCTCAAAGACCTCACACTCTGTCCCTAATTGACACTGAGCTCCTGCAAAGTGCCTAAAACACAACCCTCAGCCACAGCCTGCCCGAGGCTCATTCTGGGATGACCCACAGAACCAGCTGCACCAAATCCAGTGGGTTTCCCAAAGAAACCCTAAAATCCCAACCAGCAGCTCCTGAAAAGCCCTGAACGTGTTGACAAGAGACTCGTGCAGCTCAGCCCATCACATCCCTGACTGAAAACCCAAGCACTGAAGATGGTTCTGAGGGGGTAACTCACTTCTTCCTGTGCTCATTCACTCAAATCCCCCTCCCAATTATTCTTCAGTGCTCAAAAAACTGGTGGCTCATCAAACAGCTTCAATGACATCATCCACAGAGGCAGATTTTGATGAGGTAAAATTAATAACATTGGCGTGCTGCAAGGAACAGGGGAAACTACAGGAGGCACTGGAAGGGGGGTTATTAATGCTAATAACTGCCCTATTATTGGCTGCTTTCCTGCCTGGGGCAATTGATGGGTCTTTAAATGTCAACCTGAGCACAGGGAGACAAAAAGAATCCACAGAGACCTGAATTAAGTCCTTTAAAATATGTCCTGCAAGTGGGGGAATGACTAAAAATGCTCCATTGCTGGGTTGTGTTTTTATATGTTATTTTCTCAGGTTTCTTTTCACCTGGAACTCTGGCTTTGGTGTCCAAGTGAGTCATGAACTGATGGCATTATCAGCTCAAAGACCCTGGGACATCAAAGTATTGTGTGTCTATGGCCTGAGATCCAAAATTCCAGGGGGGTTGGGTGGTCCAGGGAAAACTCTGCTGACAACATTCCCTGAATGGCCCAGAAGCTGCAGTTGTGCCTCCCAGGAAGTCTCTGGGAGCTCAGAAGAACCTGTGGCCACCAAAGTGGGCTCAGAGACATCAGCAAACCCTCCTGAGGCCCGTGATGGGAGCAAAGACCCTCCAGAACCATGAAGCTGGAGGAGCTGCCAACTCCTCCTTGGGTCACCCACTGAAGGCAGCCCTTTCTCGAGGGGTGTGAGCACTGAAGTGTCACCTGCCCAAGGCCAAACCCACCCAGAGGGGTGAAATGAGAGCCCTCTGGGAACCCACAGGTGAAACACCAAAGCAAAAGGTGCCACATTTCCCAACAGTCCTTTCTTCCAGTGCTGTAGGATTTTTTTGATCCCCTAAAAGAATTGAATTTATAAAAAACCCAGAAGGATTCTATTAGAAGAAGCTGAGCCCAACAGGGAGGGTGGTACCTGGTTATCCTCCAGGTTGATCACCTCCAGGAGATCGTGGTCCTGCAAGCCTTCTAAGCTGGTGATTTTATTGCTGGACAGGTCCAGCCTCTGCAGAGCTTTCAAGCCCTCCACCCCAGTGACCTTCTGGATCTGGTTGGAGCCCTGAGGATGGAAAGCACACGAGGCGTTCATGGAGTTGTGCAGGTGGAAAACAACGTTGCTGAGCAGCTTTTGGGTGGTGGGAGCCACCTGCTCTCCCTGGGATGACACATTCCAGCTTTCCAGCCTCCTCAAGGGAAAAAAGGGAAGCAGCCATGTCCTGGTGAGCTCACATGCAGCTCACCTGGAGGAGCAGACAGAGGCAACAGCAATGAACAGAGCTCTGACATCCCCTTGGAGCTGGCTCACACCTCAGAACACTCTTCTTGCCTCTCCCCAAAAATTCAGAGCATAGATATGCACATAAAATTAGAGAATATACAGGCATAAATACATTGAATTTCCCTCTGCAATCGTGCCTGTATTTATACTTTGATTACAGAATAAATTATTAAGGTGGAGGATAGATGAGACAGGCTGAGCTGGGGGGGGTCACCTGGAGAGGAGAAGGCTCCAGGGACACCTGAGAGCCCCTGGCAGAGCCTGAAGGGGCTCCAGGAGAGCTGGAGAGGGACTGGGGACAAGGGCTGGAGGGACAGGACACAGGGAATGGCTTCCCAGGGCCAGAGGGAATGGGATATTGGGAAGGAATTCTTCCTGGGGAGGGGCTGGGCTGGGATTCCCAGAGGTGTTGGCTTGGCACTCCTCCCAAAGCAGGTCCATGAGACCCAAACCCTCCATCTCCCCCTGGTCTCGGGTCTCAGGGCCTCCCAAAGCAGGGGAATCCCTTCTCTGACTTCCAGGCAAGGACAAAATGCTCATCCCTGTCCAAATCCCTGTCCCAGGTGGTCCCTCCACAGGATTCCTGCCATCCAACCTTGCAATTCCTGCTTTTCCAGAGGCCTCACCTTGTGCTGATGGCTTGGAAGCCTCAGGTTCTAGTCATAAATATTTAGGAACTCTGGCAATGAACAAGGCATGAGACCCTCATGTGAATCCACTTGTCTGCCCTTGACATTTTTCCTGACTTTTGAATGTTTCAGTAGGTTATTCAGAGCAGGGAGGCTCCCTCTCTCCAACTGCTCCTCCTCAGAGCTCTGGTTAATGGGATGCAGTTGCAGAAGGCACCAAAAATCCTGGGAACAAAAGGGGTTTGTGGGGAGATCCTCAGCAATTCCCCACTTCTTGTTTTCCTTTGCAAACAGGAGCTTTTTGGTGCAGCCCTTGACAGGTTTGGAAGCCTTTCTCCCAAACTCCAGGACTCTTCCAACCTAAGAAGCTCAAGGGAAAATGGGATTCACTGGGAAGGGAGGGGATGAACGACCCCAGAAAAAATCCAAACCAAACCCAACTGCATTTTATTGCAGTCAGCACAAGAAAATGCTCCTCTAAAATCTATTTACACGATCTCCACGTGACACTTTGCTAATTACGACAGCCTATTAATTGGATAAATAACCATTTCAGGACAGAAGAACCCACAGTGGAGACCACGTTGCCATTCCTGAGGCTGAGGTGGTACCACAACCCCCAGACCATTCCCAAGGGGATCACCAGGAGCCCCAGAGGAGCAGCTCAGGGCACACAGAGCATTCACAGAGGGGGATTTTCACTCTCACACTCCTCCAGTTCATTTCTGAAACGTTGGGATGGCACTTTGCCAACCTCAGTTCCTCTTCCCCACCAAAAATGAGGCCCAAATCCCATTTTAGTGCCACTGAGGGCATCCCTGGGTGCTCCTGGAGGTGACAGGTATCTGAAATAAAAGCATATGAACACTATGGGAATATATTGGCCAAAAGATGCCACTGCTCATGTTTACATGAGAGTATTGCCCTGAATGCTGAAGCAGAAACAAGTACAAGGGCCCATCTTTTCTCTAGCAATTACTAAAGAAAAATCTTTCAACATTTTCAAAGGGCATTTCTAGCCCTGGGAGGGGATTAATTCATTCCACCAAAAATATTCATGCAGGTGCTGAAAACTAACGTAGCAAATACAAGCATTTTTCTATGTCAGTTGTTTTTTGGGGGGTTTTCTTGGTATTTCTTTTTCTATGTAAGTTGGTTTTTGGGGTTTTTTTTTGGTATTCCTTTTTAAAGCCCCATTTTTAAATCCTCCTCAAGAAGTCAAATTTATGAGGAAGTTTTCAGAGCGACCCAACTGCACCAAACCCAGAGTTTGGCTGTGTTTGTGCCCAACTTTTGTCATCCTAATTATAAAAAAACCCCCCCATGGGCAGTCTGTGTATCTTGGGCTGGCACTCCTGGAGGCATCAGGGGGTTGGCAAGAGAGGGGCACCAACACCAGAGGGGTTCATTCCTTACCAGGCTGAGGGTTTTGATGGGCAGAGTGCCCAGGCCATGGATGGCACTGAGCCTGTTGTGGCACAAGCTCAGGTGGCTCAGGCTGTGACACTCCTCCAGCCCTCCGATCTCCTCGATGGCATTGACTGGCCTCGGGTTGAAGGGAAAGAACAGCAAAGCTCAGCAAGAATTGGATGGGGGATTAAGGAGGGGACTGGGATTTGATGGGATGGGGGAGTTGGGCAGGAGAGGAGTTTAAAATCTCAGCTGCTTTGAAGCATCAAACAGCAATTGTTCAGTCACAGGCAGGATTCTTTCACTCTAAATTCACTTTTCACTCTAAATTCATTCCAATCTGTCCTGAAGGGAGAAAGTGCCTTTTAAATTGCTATTACAATAAAAAAAGCAGCAGTGCAAGCAAATTCAGCATGAGATAAACCCCCCACACCCCGGATTCCTTAAACAAAGGATGTTTTCCCTTGATAAAATGCACCTCAGAGTGTTGGGAATGGATGGAGTGAGAGGCACCTGACTGCGTTTCTCCACCCAAAAGTGGTAACTCTGCTCCAGGCACGTAACCCTTGAACCAAGTCTGAAATTGGGCAGGAACAGGTGAAATTTGAACCAGAAAACAAAATAAAAAATCAGAGTTTAAACCAGAAGCGTCCCCACGAGGCAGCAAATTGCTCAGCGCTACAAAGCAGTACAAGGGTTCAGCCTTTCAGTGACTCCCTGTAGGGTTTTGTCAGGTACCGTTGTCCAAATGTGTCCCTTTGTCCCTCAAAAATCCCTTTATAAACCTCTCGGGTGTGGCAGGGGAAAAGTTACCACGCCCTGCCCGTCTGCATCCGAATTCACGTCGATGTGGCAGGAAATGCAGAACGTTTCAGTCCTGCCTGCTGGGTAAGGGGGCGTTTTTAGGGTATTATGAGAAGAAACAGCTTGTTTAGCCTGTCAGGTGTTCAGGGAGGAGAGTCTGCCCCAAATTAGGGTCACTTTGCTCCTCTGAGTTCTGCCCTCCTCAATCCTGTGCTGTTCTCCCTCTGTTTTGGGGGGTCCTGCTGCAGCTGTGACTCCCGTCCCCATTTCACTGCCAAATGGAGACATTCGAGGCTGCATTGAAACCAAATCCAAAAAAAAACCCCCAAACCAACAAAAGAACCCCAAACCTCTGAATTCGGGTCCACAACACAAATCTTGGATCTTTTTTTTAATGCCCCTTTTCATTTTGGCTCTGAGATGGGGGGAATGAAGAGTTACAAAGGGGCTGCTCTCTGACCAGAGTCATGTCAGCTGAACACCCTCGAAAATGAATGTACAAGGGCACCTGGGCAGCCTGGAAATGCTTCACTGGAAAATGGAAAAGGTGGAAAAATGGGAAAAAGGAAAAAACTGCGAGAGCTTCGTGTCGGCTTTCCAGGGAGGAAAACCAACTGCTGAAGTAGAGAGGGGAAAGTCCAGGAGCCCTGAGGAAGCAGCTGTGGGGTTGTGGAACTCCAGGAGACTTCAGGAAGCGCTGGAGATGCCTTCAGGGAGAGCACAGGGAGTCTTGGCAAAGGAGCCACGTGCAGGTTGGTGTTTATGGAATGCCACGAACCAGGGTGGGGAAGGAGCAGAACCTTTGCTTTGTGTGCTGCCCTCGAGCTCCGGGGATTTGCCTCTCACTTCCAAACCCTTTGCACTGCCATCAAACAGCCTTTTTGCTGCTTAATTGTTGTTGTTGGCTGCACATACAGTGTACCAGTGTCTGAAAGACATTTTTAAGTTATCTTGGGCTTTTTAAGTTATCTTGGGCTGTGTTAGAATACTTCAGCAGAGTATGTTTCCACTACGAGGAGAGACTTCTGTAAGCAATCTCAATAGTTCATTGAGCAACTGCAGCCACTGATAAATGGAAATCTTGGACAAGACTTGATTGCTCGCCATAATCAGAAGTTTCAGCATTGAAGTACAAAGCCTAAACCTAAAATGTAAGAATATCCAGTCTTTGATGAAAGTCAAACATCAGCAGGAATAAACTACTACTAAAAGCTGTCAGTCGTTCCTCTGTAGGAAGATCATCAAAGAAGTAAACCTCAGAGAAGGAAAGAGAAACCGACTGTTGTCCTGATGAGGCATGTAAGCACAGCAGGAATGAAAACTGGACCTTGCCTTAGAGAATAAGTTTTTTTCACTAGGGGAAACACCTTTATTGGACTGGTTGGGTACTTCAAGGCTACGGGGTGACTAAATGTAGGGAATAGTATCTCAAAGATGTAAGTTGCCAAGGGAGATGCAAGAAACCTATCTAACCAACAGGTGAATTTGAAAGACAGTAATCAAACAGCTACTCCAGAACTGCTGAGCAAGGGACAGGTAACAGCTTGCACATGGCACAAAACAGCCCATTTGGCAAGGTAAGAATTTTCAGCACATTGGGACATTTTATCTTTTGACATAAAGAATAATAAACCTGTAGAGCTTCTTTTACATTCCACAAATGCCTTTTTCAGTGGTGTTGCATGATAGGAAAAGGTGCAGTTGTGGATGCTTCGAGAGTCATTGTCTGTGCAAGATGCATCCTAAAATGACCTCAGTGTATTGACACTTCTTAATTATATCAATTCCTGGTGCTTCATAGGTGCTTTCCAGCCTGTGGTTAGGGAAGTTGACTTGTCCTCTGATGAGATTCTTTCTCATGGTCTTTGGCAAGCCAATACAATGTGTCAACAGCCATCCTACTAGACCTGGACTGGTGAGGATAATTCTGGCATCTCATTTCCTGCACAGACCATAAATGTATCAGGTACTCTCAGCTCTGATTATGAATGAATCTGATCAGGAGATCATCAAAGCATTTGGAACCTCTGACTGGAGTTGAGTGATGCCCATGGGTAGAATATTCTGTTACACTTATAAAGGATGTGTAATTGGTAAGCAGTCAAGATTCAAGGGGGCATTCTTATCCTGCTTAATTAGTCCTCAGGTTAATCAACACATCCTTTTCCCTTTCAATTTTCCCAGCCTTCGGTATTTAAAACCACTTCTTTTATTCTTTATTCTTTCTTACCCCTTCCAAAAACAGGGTGACAAGTCACTTCTCACCTCTGGCTGATACAGAGGAGGGTTTTGGGCTCCCCTGGCAGGGGAACACCCTGCACGGGCACACTTTTACTGAAGGAAATGCAGAATTACAAGCTTGAATCTCACTTTAAGGACAAAACTGTCCTGAAGGGCAAAATACAAAGGAAAAGGATATTTATTTTGGGGAAGCAAACAAGCAACTTTCCTCCCACTCAAGCCTCCGGAAAGGATACAATCCAGCAAGAGTTTAGTGAGGGAGCGGTACACTGACAAATCTTGCATTTTAGGGATCTGGTTGTAGGAAAAATCTACTTCCTAAAGGGAAAAGAAAAGAGACAGGAGCTTAGTTTGAATTTCTTCAGCACTTTGGCCACAAGGTCGTTGTAATATCCACCTTCCCATGTAGTGCAAGGGGTCACAGAGGGAAAGAATACAAGACTGAAACGTGCAGGGGGAAACACCCCCAGATTTGGAAAAGCTGTTCAAATGTGGAATGAGGTCAGAAAGACCAGGGAAGGAAGAAAAACGGGCTCTTGCCCATGCCCCAAAAATTAGAGTCGGAAAACGGCTTTGAATTTCAAAGTGCTGATATAAACCCAAAAATTGCACTTTTTTTTTTTTTGTTTTTTTTTTTTTTTTTTCAAACTCACCTTGAGGTTTTTTGGTGGTTTAAACTCAAAAAAGGTGGTCAGCTCATTGTGGGAAGCATCCAGCTCTAGCAAATAAGGCATGTGACTGACACAAGAAAGATCTAGAAAGGAAATCAAATGTCAGACGCTGTCCAGGGGTGCACAGGGTGGGGGCAGAGATCGTGGTGTCCCAGTGTGATAATCACACCCAATTAAGCATCCAAGGTGGAGCTGCACCTTCAGGATGCTCCAAATGCAGAGATCAGCTCCATCAGCACCTTCTGCTGATGGATTTTGCACCACAAAATGTCCAAGCTCTGCTTTTCATCTCCACTGTGGCAGCTGATTTGTCTGGGAGCAAGGAGGTGGTTTTCTATTCCAGGAATATAAAACTTTATATTCCTCTAGAATGACAGACAGACTCACCCTGAGTTCTTAATTAGTGGAGAAGGGTGTTTAGGCACTGAAGGAGCTGTGGAGAAGCCCCTGCTCTGCCCAGACCTGGTTTCCACAGGAAAACCCTTATGAAAGGGGCAGGCAAGGTGCTGCCTGACCAAAGTGTTGAGCTCCAGCACTTCAAGTGGGAGGGACTCGACAGAAATGAGGTGGTTTCCCGCCCCCCCCCTCTACAGATTATCCCACTGAAATTTAAAAACCTGAGCTGGACACTCAGAGGGAAGCAGAGTTCATCCCAGTCTCCAGTTTGTACTTTTCTAAATCCAGGCTGTTAATTTTGGACATTTTTGTCACCCAAGGGAAGCTCCAGGCTGGGAAAACCTTTCAACAAGTGGGGCACCTGCAGGTGTCAGATCCCAGCCTCACATTGACACTTGGATTTCACCCGGGGACAACAAACTGGGGGACAATCTCCACATTCCCAACATAAACACAGTTTGGAGAAGGTGAGGCCACAGGGTGCACTCCCCACATACCACTGATTTTGTTGTTGCAGAGCTCCAGTTTCTGGAGGTGAACATATCCAGAGAGAATGCTGATGTCACTTAACCCACGACCCTGGGAGGAGAAGGGAGAGGGAATTTGAGCAGCTGCTTGTGCAAGGAGGGGAGACAGGGAGGAGTGGATGTGTCGGGACAGGGTGGCAAGTGCAGGAAGGGATGTCAGACCAGACTGAGTGGAGGAGGAGGCAAAAAGAAAAGCTTGAAACAATCAGGAGAGAAAGCTGCAGGCAGGAAAAACGCCTGGGATACCACCCAGGAGGAGGGAATCTTTGAGAAGACACAGCTTTCTAAAGGCAGCATTTCCATGTGGTTTACATGGGCCTCTATTTTTCCCCTCCAGCTGTTTCAGGAAGATCCATCTTCCCACCTGAAGGCTGGATGAGGGAAAACCTTACAGCTGCTGCTACCACATGGGGGGAAAAAGGCAAACCAACCCCACCAGCAGGAGCCACGTTGTGTCTCCTCAAAAACCCACAAACCAGCCCTGCCAGGGAAGGACAAACCTCTGCCTCCTGACATCCTGTTGCTGAGCCAACCCTGTGCTGTCAGAAAGAGGGGAAAGTTTGGAGCAGAGGAGGATTTTCAAGCGCTGTTTCTTTTGCTTGGACTTACCGGGAGGGACAGGTTGAGATAAACGTAGTCGGTGCCCGGGGCCGAGCAGCCCAACCTGTGCAGCCCCTCGGCTGCGGTGCCTTCGTCCAACACCCCTGCGGGGGGAGCCTGGAAAACACCAGGGATGGCTCCGAGGGAGGCTCGGGAGGTGGAATTCCACGCTGGGTGGAGTTTGGGGGCTGCCGGACCCCCGGAGGTTCATTCAAATCCTCAAGCAAAGGCTGCTTATGTGGGACAAGCGCCAATAATGTTTTTGCACAGACAAGGAGGAGATAAAAAAGCGGCTGCGCTGAGAATGAAGGGAATCCGTGCTGGATGTTTGCGGGGTGTTCTGCTGCGTGTCCGTCTCAACAGCGACAGCTCGTGGGGCCCCGGAAAGGCCGGGGAAGCCACACAGCGACTGCTGCCCTGGGGGAGGGAGCGAGAGCGGGGCCGGAAAGAGTCGCCCGAGGTGGGGAAGGGAAGGTCCCTGGCTCGGCCAGAAAACCGCCACACGCTTCTCCTGCCTCGTACCTGATGGACAACTTGTGCCAGACATGTATGACATGCCTTACATGTAGGACACAATATACAGACTTGATGTGCCTTACACATGTGACAAGACATGCACGTACGACACGCCTTACATGTATGATGTGCCTTACATGTACAACATGCCTTACATGTATGATGCGCCTTACACGTATGACACACCTTGCATGTATGACACGCCTTACACGCACGACATGCCTTACATGTATAATATGCCTTACATGTATGACATACATTATATGCATGACATGCCATACACGTATGACACACCTTACACGTATGACACACCTTACACGTATGACACACCTCACACGTATGACATGCCTTGCATGTATGACGTACATTACATGTATGACACACCTTACACATATGACATGCCTTGCACGTGTGACATGCCTTGCATGCCTTACATTTATGACATGCCTTACATGTAGGACACAACATACAGACATGATGTGCCTTACACATATAACAAGACATGAACGTATGACACACCTTACATGTATGACACGACATACATGTATGACATACCTTATATGCATGACATGCCATACATGTATGACACACCTTACACATATGACACACCTTATACGTATGACATGCCTTACATGTATGACACGCCTTGCATGTATGACACTCCTTACACGTATGACATGCCTTACACATGACATGCCTTGCACGTGTGACACACCTTACACATATGACACACCTTATACGTATGACATGCCTTACATGTATGACACGCCTTGCACGTATGACATGACTTGCATGCCTTGTATGTATGACACGCCTTACATGTATGACACGACATACATGTATGACATACCTTATATGCATGACATGCCTTACATGTATGACACGCCTTGCACGTATGACATGACTTGCATGCCTTGTATGTATGACACGCCTTACATGTATGACACGTCGTACATGTATGACACATCGTACATGTATGACACGCCTTGCGCGTATGACACGACATGACAGCCCATTCGCTGCCCCTTCCCCGCCCTCCACCCCTCCCTACACCGAGTCCGTCCCGAGCGCACCCCTCCCCACCCAGCCGAGGAGCTCGGAACCTCTGAGCGCTGCCGCTCCGCTTCCCCTTCGCCACCCTCCTCGTCCTCGTCGCGGCGCTGTGGGCTCTGCGGCCGCCCCTCGCCCCCCTCCATGAGCTTTGCCGAGCGGGGCCGCCTTATCCCACCCGGGCCCCCTCAGGCGCCGCCGCCATCTTGTTTACAGCCCCGTTGTCATGGAGACGGCCCCAGCCAGCCAATGGGAGCGTGGGGGCGCGCCGCGGGGCGCCATGGGGGCTGTAGTTCACCCCCGCGCTGCGCCCGCGGAGCATCGTGGGAGTTGTAGTCCGCCTCCCGCGGGCGAGGGCCGAACCCCGGGTTATGTGTAGTTATGTATGTAGTTATGTAATTATGTATGTTTTTATGTATGTATTTCTGTATGTTTTTCGATATAGATGTCCCTTTAGGGGGATAATGAGGGCGCAGCAGTATCTGGAGAGGGAGCAAAGGGCTTTCCAACACCTTTGGTCAGATAAAAAGCGAGCGAGCCCCTCGTGATGTGCACACGGATGTTCACATTCCGTGGGGGGAAGCAAAGAGGAAAAAGGACACGTTGTCCATGTATGACACACCTTACACGTATGACATGGCACACATGTATGACACGCTTTATATGTCTGACACGCCTTACGTGCATGACAGGCTTTACACGTATGACACGCCTTACATATATGTCACTCTTTACATATCAGACACTCCTTACACATATGACACTCTTTACATGTCTGACAAGCCTTACATATATTACAGGCCTTACACGTATGACATGTCTTACATGTATGACAGTCTTTACATGTCTGACATGCCTTGTATGTATGACACTCTTTGCATGTATAAGACGCCTTACATGTATGACAGGCCTTACATGTATGACAGGCTTTATATGTACAACACACCTTACACGTTTGACACACCTTACACATATGTGTATGACACGACTTACACATATGACATTATTTACATGTATGCCACTCTTTACATGTATGACACGCCTTATACACCTGACACACCTTACACGTATGACACACCTTTCATGACATGCCATACACGACGCGCCTTACATGTATGACACAACTTATACACCTGACACTTTACATGTATGACACGCCATACACATGACACACCTTACACGTATGACACACCTTGCATGACACACCATACATGCATGACACTAAACGTATGACACACCTTACATGTATGACATGACATACATGTATGACACGGCTTACATGTATGACATGCCTTATAAGCCTGACACACCTTACATGACATGCCTTGCACGTAGGACACTCTTTACACATATGACATACCTTACATGTATGACACACCTTACACATGACACACCTTTCATGCATCACACACTGCACACATATGACATGCCTTACATGACACACCTGACACATGACTCACCATACATGTACGACACGCCTTACACGTCGGACACAACATAGCACAACATAGACTTGACACGCCTTACACATATGACATGCCTTGCATGTATGACATGCCTTACACATATGACACACCTTACACGTATGACATGCCTTACATGTATGACACCCCTTGCACACACAACAAGAGGGTGCGGGCTCGGGACTCACGTCCAGCCTGACACGAGGCCACAGCAGCTCCAAGTGGCCTCCGATCTCCTCACACGTCCCCTCTGCCCCTCCGAGGGTCTGACGTGTCCCCCGCGGCTCCTTCTCCTGCCCCCAGCTCTCCTGGGGCTCCTGTCACTCCAGGAACATCCCATGACCACACGTGTGACTGACCAGCGTGGGGGTCTCCACCCTCACTCCTGCAAACTCATGGAGGAAAGGAAGGAACTCCTCTGGTTAATGGCCGAGAAGGAAAATTGGGATTAGGAATAAAGTGAGGATGGACACCACCAGAAGGTTCCTAACAACTCGTGTTCACGTGGATGTGGAGAAGCTCCTGGAGCTGGGCCGTGGTAGCTGAGGATTGGGCTGAGTGACTCAGAAGGTCATTTCCACACTGATGGGACCTTGGGGAACACGGTGAGTTCGGGCTTGGAAGGGAATCTTTTCAACACCACAAACCCACAGTTCTTTAAACAAAAACCAAACAAAGCAGAAGAACCTTTGAAGAGCCTTGAAACATCCTTTAATTCTGCAGTTTCCAGAGTGACACCAGCTCAGAGAGGACCTTTCTCGGCGAGGCAAACCCAGCTGGGCCAACAACTCACTTGGCAGAGAAGAATGCAGCGGGTCCTCCTCCTGGAGGAACGAGGCACCACTGCCAGGTGGCTTCACATGGCCAAAGACAGGGCAGAAACAGGGACCTGGGTGTCCCTCAGAGCCCAGAGCTGGATGTCCTTCCAGAACACCAAGTGACCAGCCCAAAATGCCTCTTGAGCTGGGGGGACTCCAAAGATACTCTGGGGACAAGAGGGTAACATTTTGTTGGGATCTTAAATCCTCAGGCAAGGCAGGAGGAGCAAAGCCAAACACCCCACCCAGTGTGCTTTGAAGGTCCACACCCCACTCAGTGTGAAACCTTCTCTTTGCCCACCCCACCAGAGGCAGCAGCTCGTTCCACCTCCCAAGGCAAGGCAGGAGCAGCAGAGCAAAGCCAAACATCCCACCCAGTGCTCTTTGAAGGTCCACACCCCTTGCCTGGTGTGATTGCCCACCCCACCAAGGACAGCAGCTCGTTCCACCTCCCAAGGCAAGGCAGGAGCAGCAGAGCAAAGCCAAACACCCCACCAGACTCCCACCCCAGTTCCTGCCATGAAGCCACTGCTGGAGGACACAATGGAGAAGCATTACATGGATACCCATCAGAACCATCCCACCCCAAACCCCAACCCCACACCCCAACCACGATGCCCACGCGTGTTTCCCTCCGGCTGGAACACAAACACACCACCATCCCCCCCACCATGGCCACGAGGGGGCCCAGGGTGGGGGGCAGGTCACACCGTGGTGATCTTCTTGTCCTTGGTGGCCTGTTTGATGGCCGCCTGCTCGCAGATGATCTCCTTGAGGCGCTGCAGCCGCATGTTCTGCGTGGTCTGGTCGCCCACGCCCGTCTGGCTGCGGTGCAGGAGGGTCAGGGCGTAGATGTACTCCAGCTCCGTGTACTTCACCCCTTGGTCCACCACCAGGTTGAGCAGCTCGTCTGCTGTGTTGTAGAGCATCTCGTAGTACTGCCTGGGGAGGGGAGAAGAGGGACAACCCCACCCTGGTGCTGAGTGGAGCTGCCCCACACCCGAGTCCTGCACAAACATCAGCTGAGGAGCTCGGGCTGGTTTGGGTGGGAAGGACCTTGATGACCGTCTGGTTCCAACCTCATCAACCTTGGGTTGCTCTAAGTCCGGTCCAACCTGCCCTTGGACACTCCCAGGGATCCAGGAGCAGCCACAGCTTC
>VXAU01004993.1:822558-962966 GCA_013399695.1 Formicarius rufipectus | reverse complement strand
GGGGGTGTCTGTGGAGAAGATATTAACAGTTATACATTTTACTTAAAAACTGTTGGCTGGTAATTTTTTTCCACACTCACAGTCTCTTAGCAGAAAAGGTGACAGGACATATATTAAATCTTCATGCACTGCTGACTTTTAAGTATTCAACCACGTCCCTCTGTTATTCTGCAGCTGGTACATCCTGTGACTCCTAAACGAAAACGCTGTGAACTTCCGTCTCCTTCTGAAATCATACTTTCCAGAGCTTCTCCTACTGTGAGAATGGTTAACTGCTCCAAGGGTTAGTACACAAGGATTCCAGTTAGGCAGATCATATTGCTCCATTCCCATCACAAAACCCACAGTACACACACTGTGCAGTTAGTCTGTACCTGTGCAATAGGTCAGACCTTTCCCTGAAGTGCAGTATAAGTTACGCCTTTGATAAAATGGTACTTCAAAAATGCGAGTAGCCAGGAAGAAGTTATGTGCATAGTCCTAGCAGTGGACAAACAGTCCAGGAGCAATGGGTTGATTCTAACTACTTCAAGGTCATTCTTCAGCAAGTGGCACCTGTATTATTTTCCAGGTATGTAGCTATTGGTTAGTGTTTTATTCTTGAACTTCATTACTATTATTATTAATATATGGATGTTTCTTCATTTTAAGACTGAGGAAACTAGCTGTGTTAGAAGGCTTGGGCATGGCTAGGACTCTTTCCTAGTTAGAAAGAAAATGTTATGTGCACTCAGAGCATATTCTGAATGACAGAATATTCTTGACCATCCAGTCCAAATTTTAAGTGAATGGCCCATATGGGAATCAAATGCACAATCCTGGTGTTATCAGCACTATGCTCTAACCAAAGCTGCTCATCTCAGCATACTGATAACTGTCCATAATTAGGTTTTTCTAACCCTGTTTTGTCACAGGTAACAGATGAACACGCTAAACCCATTTCTTTTAGACTTACTTTCCCCAAATGCAGAATTTGTGGTCATGAAGATTATGTTTGTGCACTCCCCTGGTGAAGAAAGGAGGCAAGATGAGAAAGAATAACACACCAGCTCTTTCTAGGGGCTGTAAACCCTAATAAACCTTTCAAGAAGCGCAAGAATTTTCTGTTCATTCCAGAGGGTGTAGATCAGGAATCTTAGGGGATTAGTGCAGATAGACGGGGAGGCAGACAAAAAGCAAATATTAAAAAATGGTGTTTGGCTAACATATATGGAAGAGGTTTCTAAGGCATTTTATTATGTCATGAAAAAAAAAAAAAATCCCACGATCATATTTGCATTCTGTACATTTCCCACCAGTTATAAACACATGGTAACTATAGGATTTAAGAGTTAATTATATTTCATTGTTTCAGAATGAGAAGTTTTAAGCCCAGTACCCACTCCTTTATCTGCCCCAATGCACATCTCACAGTCTGATTCTATGTGTGCTGTTTCAATTGAATCATAAGTAGTATTACCACATCTTAAAAAATGCCTTTTTTTTTCTAAAACAGACAGTTCCAAAACTTTGATTAAAAAAAAAAAAAAGAGAAATCAAACTCTTGCTACATTTACACATGCACACATCAATATCTAGAAAATGAGTTCTGGAAACTGTCATCCCACCTTCCAGACTATTCTGGGTCCTTAAGACATTTCCTGTGTTGCAAGGAGTGTGAGCAGCCAGCCACTCTCACATCTGTTTGCAGGGCAAACAAGGACTCTGTAATTGGAAATGCCCACATTACAGGTCTAACCAGTACCCATACCACCTATGGACGATGAAGCAGAGGATTTGCAGGAAAAGACTCCTGAGGTGCAACATTTTTAATGCGGGATTCCATTTTTTTTTTTCTGTGAAGCAGATTTTTCACTCTTTCCAAGCTCTTCAGAAACAACCAGGATCTATGCAATGCATGACAATTTGGGGTTTTTTTCCATTCACTGTTTTGGGAGAAACATGCCTGACTCATTCTGTAAGGAACAGATATAAGGATCTAAAATATTACATCTAAACAGATGTACCACCTTACTGCAGGGCAGACACATTCAAAAGAGCAAAGAATTGCAAGCATTGGCTTACCATAATTTCTCCTTCATTTGACTAGAATACAGTCATTCTGCCAATTGATACTCTTACCACAGTGTCAAACAAACAAGTTGCATAAAACACAGTTTGCCAGAGTTTTGTCACATTCTGGGTTTCTTGGCATTAGTTATTGTCTGTATATCCTGGGGCACCAACAGATATAAGGTCTGATAAATGCTTTTTCCCCTGTTTTCACAACCAAGAAAAATGCAGGCTTTATTCTTTAACGTACACACATGGCAGATTAAAAAAGTCCACAGCTAACCAACCCCCATCCCCTGGCACACACTGGATTTCAAACTTTGAAAAGGTTTATAAAATTTTCCACCTCACTCTCCATCTCTCACAGATTGCATGATGCTAGAAGAGGGGCTGAGTGCCATTTTTTTTCGGGCAAAGATGCCAGAAGGATCCATCCATTCCTCAGTTCCTTAAGATAATAACATGGGAAGAAATTTAACTCAGATAGACCCAGATGGCTAGTGCTTAATCAATTGGCACCCAAAGTTGCTACCACTGTGCAACCACTTCAAAGCCATTTACACTTAGCACACAGCCACTTTGAACACTGAAGAATATCTGAATGGGCTACAACAAACAGTTCCACACAAGGTTTCTTTAAAAATTGTTCATTGAAACTGAGGAGGATTAGAGAATCCCATCAAGCAGCAACAGTGGTCCACAAAACTTGGACAAGTTTGCTAGTCACCACACAAACTTAGACACGGACCCAAAACTACTCATTAGTTTGATAACTAATTTCCTCAAGAACACCTTGAGATGCTAAGCATTCAAGGTAAGCATCCTACAATATTTACTCCTCCTAATGAAGTTGGGGCCTGGCATATTTTGTGAAGGAAGAGTCAGTCTATTTCAGTTGTGCTAGCTGAAATACTTCCTCCAAAATGATCAATCTATTCTGTCTCTGGAATCAATGTGTATTTTTGACTTGGGACATTTCTGTTCAAAACACTCTTTCCTTGTGTATATGCACTAAGTAGGAGACATGTAAGTTTTAAAGTAATGTAGCACCAACAAAAAATTCAATTGGAAACTAAAAGAGCTGAAGGCTAACAATACCTCCATTTGGTCAACAGCTATTCTGCTTAAAACATAGCTTTCATGTCTATCACAGTTCTTTTCTCACATGGATCCTGACCCAAGTAACTTAGATTTCTTCTTCCCATAGATGACCAGGGTTTTCAACTTCATGCATTCTCAATGTTTACACTACAGAAGTCAGAGTTCTTCACAGCTGAGAAAATCTAGAAGGGTCCCTCAAAAAGTCAGGAATTGGACTCTTAATTATTCCTCATATATGCTGACCCTAAGTTTTATTATAAAGCCATCACTGTTGACCTATTGAAGCACAGAAGACTCCAGTTTTACCAGATGGTTTTAGCCCATTTGGGCCCATGAAACTAAAGAGAGTGAAAGACAGGTGTGATGTATCAATTTGATGTTCAGGACTTAAACAAAATTAATGTGAAATACTTTTCAATCCTCTGCTCTCAGATTTTCTCTGCTTCCCAGCTCCCAGGGACTCGTCTTTTATTGTATGCTGTGAACATCACTGCACTGAGCCATTTCATTATAACAAGCTCATTTTGTAGCCAACCACAACAGTAACAGCTGTTCATTCCAGAGCCAGCACAGACGTGCTGCACCCAAGTGGCACACTGAGCACTGGCACTTTAGCTACCCAAATCCAAGGCAATAATAACACAAAGTATGTGTTGGGGAGATGCCCAAAAGGGTCTCACCTGATTCCAAGTGGTTCAGGATTGCAACAAACCTTATTGTCCATGACTGTAACAATAAACCAGAGGGTTTTTTTAGGGCATGATTTCAAACTAAGGTACAATGCAAAAAAATACAAAGTTGGTCCAAACTAAGTGCATGAAATACCACAGAAAATAGGACAACTGAAAAAAAAAATTGAGGAGTGCCTTGTATATACTCAAGACCAGCCACTGAAACATCTCAACCACCCTAGAAGTAGAAAGTCAGCAAGGGAGCTGGTAGGATTTCTTGATGATGTTATAAAACAGGCATTAAGGAATAATATCGCAGTCAAGAAGCTTAATGCACATTTTTGGTCAGCTGCTACTAAAGAAAATACTGTAGAGATCCCACACCTTACACATTCAAAGCAGCAGATATCTCCAAGGAGTTGGATCAGTTTAAAATAAGTACATGGGAAATATTAGACCAAATAGATGAATTGGAGGTTATTGCATCACCAGGAGTGGATGACACTTCCCTGAAAGCTGATGAAACTCAGGTATGGAACTGCAGAACTGCTGGCCAAGGTTTGTAGTTGATAAGCACAAAGAGCTGCTGTGGCACAGGACTGCCAAAGGACTCCCAAAAGGGCTCTAAATAGCATCATGGAAACAAGTGAAGAGTGGTGTCCAGAAACAGTATGACATATATAGTCTATAATAAACTGTAGGGCCAGTGAGCATACAAGGAGAATGAGTCTACCTCAAGAAGTCACAGTGGCATTGCAAAAGGTGATCCTGCCTCATCAACTGACTAGACTTCTGAGGGGTGGCGGTGAGCACTCAAATAAACGGGATCTTACAGATATAACCTATCTAGATTTTCAAAAAGCCTTGAGAAAGCTTCCACACCAAATTAAGATACCATAGGACTGGATAATTAAGGCTCTTTCACAAATGTTTCTATGAGTTGAAATGATAAGGCGGCTAAGCCTGAAGTCTAACAATCACTTTTCTGGATGAAAAAGAATAATCAGTGAGGTGTTTGGGAAATCAAATGTTGAGGCTGTTTCTACTCCATATTTTCATCAGTGACCTGGAGAGGGAAATGAACAGTTAAAATTATTTGTGGATGCTGCTAAACATCCAATTAGTCAAATGCACATGGCAAGGAACTTCAAAAGAAGCTCAGAGAACCAAATGAGCAGACAAAAAAACTGGTAAGAGAGAAAACTGCAGTGAAAAGAAGTTACAAGAGGTTATTCTTCCATGATGCAACAACTCTATACACTCATTTCTTGTGTACTGCATGTAGTTTTCATCTCAAAGATGTAATTCAGTCTGAAACAATCACTAAACTGTTGATGTTGGAAGGGGCTTCTCAATACCAAGGAGTACCCTGCTAGAGAAGGCTCAGCTAGAGCAGGTTGTCCAGGACTATGCCTGGTTAGGTTTTAAATGTCTCTACAAATGGAGACACCACAAATTCTCTGGGCAACCTGTTCCAGTTTTCACCACCCTCACAGTAAAAACTTGTTTTCCTGCATAAGATGGAATCTCATATGTATCAATTTATGCTCCTTGCCTCTCAACAATTAGACAATCAGTGAGGGGGTCCAGCAGATAGGTGCTTTACATGGAGCCTCGACAGGCTGAGAGAGAAGGTGAGTGGGGATTAGAATCTCTGAGGTATTAGTGCCACGAGCACAATGAACAATCTTGATGGAAAACTGCTCTTATTATCTCTGGCTAGCCTAAAGACTAATCTGCCATCTAAAGGTATGCGTCTCCAGCTCTATAACTCCAACATCCATTCACATATTACCTACAAACCACAGAACAAGGACTCAGGGTGACAGCAAATTTTACTGTTGACAAAGAGAACATACTGCTCCAGCTCCCTGCTTTCTCCACCAGTTCCATACTGAACAAATAGATAAGAAAAAAGTATTGTGTCTTTGACAGTAGCCCACTGGACTAGCTTCTGGCATGCCAAGGGCAGACTTTTGGGTCACTGACCCACTAGCCAACTGTACCCACACACAAAAAGTTTCTCCCATATAATCAGGCACAGGCTATCAAAACTGATGTCTGACCTGAAGCATCACTCTTTTCAGAAAAGCAGAAACTCTGAGAAAAATTAGGAAAGCAAGTCTCCAGCCAACAGGAAAAAAGAAAAATCATACTTAGATTATAGAACTTACCTGGTTGCATTTGCAAAGGTGTAAATAACTCTAGAAATGGGACATCACAGTAATTCCTGTAAATCCTACTAGTTCTTACATAGGCCAACCTGATATTGTTATTGATAGCACTTTAGTATTGAAGCTATACAACTCTACAAAGCAATACGCCCTAGGTGGGTCACTTCCAATGTCAGAGCTGTGATGGGCTAACAGATGGTAATTCAGCAAAGCTTTGCAGTGGAGGTAATTAATAACATCAAGTTCATTTGATATTTCAGTCAAAGCTGTCCCTTCGGAAGAGCAGCTGCAATCTATTCTTTTCCCACAGGCAGGAAAAACTGAGGGACTACAAGACGGTTCTCTGCTCTTCTAACCCTTGATTCTTTTGAAGTGGAGAAGCTTCCTGATGAGTGAATTCTTGGACTCCCTCCACATATTATCACTTAATTAAAGACCTCAAGAATTGTCAATAGAGCAAGAGCAAAACTGCAGAATGTTTAGGCTGGACCCAAATAGTCTTTCTTATTGCACAAGTCTTTCTAGTAAAATGTAGCAGTGGAAAAGATTAAAATGAAACATAACAGAGCTTCTACAATCCTAATTTTGTAAAAGTTTGTACTTTTACAAGTACAAGACTTCTGCCTCTCCAGATCCCAGAATTTCTCACAGATTTAGATATCTAGCTCTGAATCAGTGATTGCTCACATTTCGCATGAGGAAAACAAGCAGAGAATTAAGCATGTGTGTCTTCTTTAAGTGTTCATGAACTCATCTTCTAACTACTTCATATATGACATCTAGTATCAATCACCCTGTTTTAAAGCACTGAATTCTACAGGCCCATTACTCAAATAACTAACCAGAAATAAAACTTCTCAGCTTCTATGGAAAGTTTTGAACAGGAAGGCACTTGTGATCTGTCCAAGATCACATAGAAAGTCACAGAATTTGAAATACAACCCATCTTTCAGCTTCCTGTTCCAATATTATAACCAGATGATTTTTTTTCTTGCTGAAAAACTATTTCTCCTTCACAAAAACTTTTTTTTTTGACAAGAGTTTTTGCTCAGAAATAAAGAAACTTTCCTGACAAAGCTCCTTTACAAAAACCTCTTACTGCTGACAGTAAGCTTAAATGAACTTGCATTTTCCAAACCAATCTCCTTCCAGCATAAAACAGCTCCACTGTCAAATATGCCCTGCTACTAGTTTATGACAATACTTATCAAATTACCATTTAACTGAAAAAATTCAAAGACCTTCAGCCCAGTCAGATAAAGAGACATCTTGAACACAGAAAATGCAAAATTACTTGACTCAGCTTGAAAACACACAATTGGCTTGGAGAACCCAGTCATATTTTTCTCTTTTACTCCCTTCACTTTGACAAGCTTATAGTTTTTATGGAAGACTTTAAAAAAGTATTTTAATAAACTTTTAATTGTTTTGGATAAGGGGGGGTTGGGTGATTTTTTTTTTGGTTTTGTTTGTTTGTTGGGTTTTTTTTGTTTGTTTGTTTTGTTTTGTTTGGTGTTCTTTTTTTCCCCAGAAAAAAAATTTTACATGAAAAAAATAAAAGCTGTGCATTTTGATTGACTTTAGCCAGCTATGCAGCATGAGACAGACTGCAACATTTGGACCTCTTTAGCTACGTCATGTCTTGGCAGATTGCAACACTTACCCTCTTCATACTGGGGAGGCAGGAAGTGAAGAGAAACCCAATGGTTTTGGCCCTACAAGATAAGTGCTACCTCTCCAATTGAGTAGTTTTTACATATATGCTCTGACTGTTATCTAGGTATGCTGTACAGCAATTAAAGTCTACAGAGTTATGTATCAAATATTCATTCAAGCTGACTCTATTCAGTAGTTCCATAACTAAGACTACCTGTTAGTTAATGTGAGAAACACAGGTCAAGAATTAAACCACATTCCCTGCACATTATCTTCTCTGATTTTTCTGGCCATTTGGAAGTAGATTTGGGCATGCATCCAGTGCCTTCTGATGGTCTTACAACTGGATTTGGTATCACTGGATTACCATTTATCTCCTAATATCTTCCCACCTCATTCATGTTATGAGACCCACCAGGTCAGACAATAAAGTTAAGCAGTCGTGCTGCTCTGTCAACTTTCTTGTCTCTTCCTGTTGCCTTTGCCTGACCCAGACTTTTGCAACAAGGGCAACCTCTATATTTCCCCTCTCTCTCTCAGTTCTTTTTGTACCCTCTATCACCTCTATTCTTTTGTTCTTCCTGAGAAATGTACATTTCCTACACCACTCTCACTGAAAACAGAAGGCAAAACAGAGTTCCTCCGGTTCTACTCACCATTTTGTTTCTCAAGGTTAATAGCAGAAGTTCAGTGCTCCCCATTGCCTCTGGTTTGGAGCCTGGGTGTTAAGAAACTTACCAGCCCAGCGGCATACACAGAAGTATTTCAGACTAATAACTTCACACATATCAACCTAGTTTTAAATTGTGCCCACACAGAGTCCCCAGGGTGACAACATTCCTTAGCTTTCACCCACACTTATGCACAACCCTGACTTTGCACAAGAACTCAGTCAAGCAGCACTTTGGAGAACAAACACCCAGTAACTGGTAACAGCAGCAAACTAGTCTCCATTTTTATCTTGATCCAAAAAACAACTGCATAATTACAACTTCTGTAGTCAGAGCTAAGATTTTTCAACACCCTTAAAACACTGTTTCACAACATGAGGCTGGTTTCATTAAAACTCAGTTATGGGCTAAAAACTTAGGATATGCAATAACAGTAGTTTAGGTACCTTCCTGGCTGCTACATAAGTGTGTCACTCTTACAGTGTCACTCTTAAGCCAAACCAGAAAAAAACATTTTGCTAACTCAGTGTGCACATAACAGCAATTTTTATTTGGATGTCTCTCCCAGAGATCAAGAACTGAATATGAAGAGGAAAAATGGTCTGTTTTTCTACTCTGAGATGACATTTGTATGACAGGGCTGCATGGAAGATAAAGAGCCATTGATCTGTAACTACTTGAAGTACTAAAACTAATATGACAAGAAAAATGAACAGGGAGAGAGTAAAAGGCTTCCTATTCCCCTTAGGTGTGGAGCAGCTAAGCAGCAACAGTACAGGCTGGCAGCTATTTGGGTTGAGACAAGAGAACAAAAGTCCAAGAACCACCAGTCCTCACATCAAATGCATGTCCCTTCATCATCTCCTTAGCAGGTTAAAGAATCAACAGCAATAGCTTGCAAGATACCAAGTTCACAAAAGATCCTGTGACATGGCTTTAAAGCAGCTGGGACATTCCAGCTTAGCCAGAAAAGTTACTGTTGCAGCTGCTTCCTGCAACAGAGCATTGACCTCCCCATTCCTTCCCGTCAACCTGGTTTGGGGCATTTCCTAGCCAATTCATCCAAAGGCCAAGAATCCACTGACCTGTCTGTCAGAGTTTAGGATCTGCCTATTCTGCCAGGGCTTTTCTGAGAGAGAAGAAACAAGGTAAAACGGATGAGTTTCAGCTTAGTCTCTTCAGCTGTTAATCAGTGTTTATGTAAATGTTAAAGGGGAAACGTTTTGTGATCTGATTTCTCAATACACTTTCAAACATCTTCAAAAGATATTCCTCTTACTGGTAGCTACTAAAAGAAGTGTTTGTATTTATTCTCATTTAAACAGGTCTTAAGGGCATGAAGACACCTAATTAGGCTTTCTGGTATTCACACAGTTTGCTTTGCCAACACAATGGAAAAAAATTATCTACAAAAAAGTCCAAATATTTCTCCTCCAGACCATCTTAGACTTCTGAGAAGGGCCATGAATTATTCCTCCCTGGGACAGAGGACATCAGCAGGACAAATACACTTCTTTGCGGAGCTGCAAATTCCTGCAGCTCTCCCAGTAGCAGCTATCAGAAAACAGAGTATCATTCTTGCTTGACTGCTGTAGAGAAGCAAGAAAAACAGAATGCAGTTTACAATCCATTCAACTTGCATCCATTTCAAAACGGAATTTAATCCCAGGATACCAGAGGAAACCAGAAGTGCCTCAGAAAGCAGGATAACAGGTCAGTCTATAAGACATAGTTTCACCTGGCTCCCAGATACATGGTATGACTACTTTCCAAGCTGTCCTTTCTCAGAAATAAAAGTTATGTAAGAAGCACACAAAGAAGTGAAAAATATCAATATCCTTCTAATTTGCAGAGTTCCAGGATTTGTCAAGTTTGTTGTAACTTAAAAGGTCATTAAATTCTTAATCCATCTCCCAAACAAACCCTACTGCTCTCCCAGAACAGTCTCTTTCTTCCTTCCTTCCCAGCACATAAGAGACACCATTCTTGTCATCACGACAGAGCTGCATATTGTTTAAACACGAATATTTATGTCAAGAAGCAAATTCTCTCTTGGCTAGCCGGTGAACTATGAAACAATTACTGGGAAGTGATAAAATGTTATAAAAATAGTAGTCTGTCGGTGCTACAACTGTATTTGTTATTTCAGAGGATCTGAACCACCCCTTTAGGTTTCAACTGAAGAGGCCTTGCAGTGATGGGTACAGGACAAAATGCACTCTGTGTCAGTGCTGGTTTATGTTCAATGAAAAGGGTTTGGTATCTGGAAAAGACACTTTTCGTTCCCTTCCATTTGTGTCCATTTTTGCTCCCAGCAGCACACAAAGTCAGAGACAGGGAAAACGAAAGCACTCCTGTGAGTTTTGTCCCATAATGCCATCAGATGTGGCCTGTGATGGAAGCACTAGCAACTAAGGCCACGATCTCAACTTCACTTTCTGGGTCTCTGAACAACATGAGCCACAGGCCAGCTCCTCAGTGACAGTATAGAGCTTGCAGCAGCTGAAGAGTAAGGGTTTCTAAAATGTGGTGTTCATAGTCTGATCCTCAGCTCCACAAGGAAATACCCTTTATTATACTCCAAAATCGATGTGGAGTCTAAAAGCCTCAGATATTTTTGTGTAGCTGCTGATAATTTTAAAAAAAATTTACAGAATTGGTCAAATATCCAGACAGGAACCAGCATAATGTTTCATTCTATCAGTGGCTTTATAACCACACAAACCCTCCTTAAAAGTTGGCACAGCTGTGACCCAGGGCATAACAGCAGAACAAGCTGCACCGTTCATTTCTTCTGAGAAGGTTTTCAGAGGCAGTGAAGGTGATTATGCTTTCTGGTTTTAGGTTAGCTTACCTGTGCTGGGTTAGCAATCCCTAGCAATATATCCATGCTTATCTTTGTTAGATGACCAATCACCAAACACACAGGGAACACAGGGGGTGCCTACAGAACTGCAAGCATTTTTAGTCTTCTTTTCAAAAGCTGTTACAAATGCTTTCTACTATTCTCTGAAACACAATTCTCACAGCAATAAGAAAACTATCATAAAGGCATAGGATAAAATACCTTAGCCTTATGGGCTAAATTATGTTTTGAGCAGGTTAGTTCTTTGGTTCTTTTATTAAAAAGAAATACAACATTAAGTCAAACTAAAGTTACACTGCAACATCTATAATGGGATTTCCTTAGCTATCAGAGTTATGAAGCAAAGGTCATCATGTTGCTATTCCATAAAAGCCTATATCTCTCAAGGCATTTTGAATAAGAATATGTCTGCATTTGCAGAAGTCTCCCCAAAATACCTAATAACACTGTCAGCATGAGGTTAGTCTACAGTTCTAACACCCACACAAAGGTCAAAGCAAATAAAATAACTTGAGTGCTGAACCCAAGGGCGTTCTCTGAAATGTAGTTTGAACATAATACATCAATATGTACTTTTGCTATTCTATTACCCACCTAATCACCAGCCCTGTTTCACCATAAATCTGTTGTTCAGAAGTGTACAAAAATGTCACAGTATTGGTCATCTGTGTCAATTGCCCAAGAGTGATTTATTAAAATGTTTGGCTAAACAGGTCATCATCCCAGTGGCACATAATAAATCAGGAGGCACTTGACATTATTGCTGTTACAATAGATGTGATTGACGGTGCTGCCAAGTATTAAAGTTGCCAGGCATTTCCATGAGAAAGCCCTGCTTTCCAAAACTGTTCAAGCTAAAGTTTACCATGATAGAGTTCAACATTTTAACTTTTAGTGGAAACGTTAGTCAAAACAGTTCACTGGTTGTGCAAGCAGGCCAGAGTACAGTATGTTTTATTCCTGTTAAGAAAAAACCAAGAACAAGTTGCTGCTAGAAACTTCAGCACTCTGATGTTTTCAGGAAACCACCTTGACATTCAGCAAGAGTGTTCTGCATTTATGGTTGTGATTCCAGCTACCAAAACATCACCCTAGATAAGGTCAAGTTAACTATTCAAGAAAAAAAAAAAGTGTTCTACTACAGTTTGCTCAGTGTTACAAGCACCATAAAAAGTACCATCTGCATCCCACATGTGCCTGCTGATCAAGCAGTTCTGTTGCCTTACAGGTGTAGCTCCCAGCTGCTTTGGGCCAGCCTGAGCCAAGGGACTGATTAAAGACTGAGCCTGGAAGGGGGAAGCTTTTTCTGTCAGACTTTAAAGAAACAGAGCTACCAAAAAAAGAGGCAGTGAGCCTACTTGGAGAAGCTAGAAGCAGGTCTGTGATGCTGCCAGCAGAAAGACCCATCCAAGGGATCTGCAGGTCAGGAAGAAACTGACCCAGCACTGTTGTGGTTGACCTTGCCAGAAGACTCAGAAACCATTTTTTGCTGTTAGTTCTGAAGTGAGCTTATCAGGATTGCAGCTGCATGATAGCTTTACAGTTTCAGTTTTTGTTATAAATTCAAACAGAAATCTGATTTGATGGCCCATCCATACAGGGATCAGCATCATCTGCTGCTGTATCTCACACACAGAATGGCAAATGACTCACAAGCAGCACCTTTACAGAATCTGTAGTTATTGATTAAAATAAAATCATACAGAATCCTTCAGAAAGCTGAGGTATCAAATAGGATTCTGAGAAAGAAAATGCCCATTTAATAATCAACCATTAAAACAAAAACTGCATTTACACTGAACATGTTAGCAATTCTAGTCATATTATTAATGCCAAAGTACCTGAACATAAACTGACAATCAGCTACAGTCCAAGAAGGGCAGTGCAGTTCAGTCCTCAGAATTAGTTCAACCTTCAGAAAACAATATCTGAAAAATAAAGTCTACATGCAAACAGGCCTATTACAGCCAAGGAAGTAACATCTCCCAGATCTTGGAAGTTTGTTCATCAAATGCCTCATTTTCTGCGGCTGGAAGTATTTAAAGCCCACCAGTAACACTGCCCAAATACACACAGGTGCCTCCAAACTGCACTTACATCACAACTGCCTCCCCACAACCATTCAGCCCTGATGGGTGATGAAGCCCTCAGTCATTATTATAAAATCCTAAGAGTCTGAGAGACAAAAAGGAACCAACTGGATTCTCTAGAAAAAACTACGACTCGCATGTTTAACAATATGCATTAAAACTATCCTAAACCAAATGCTGAACAGCCTTGAGTAATTTGCATACTGAGTCCTCACAAGGATTCAGTGATCTGTGGCAGATCTGAATGACTTCCCTGAAGACAGACCCGAATAAAACCTCTCCAATGCTCCAGTGCTACCTTTCACTCTGTGGTTCTCTCATGCTTCTAGAGCTGGTTGCAAAAAGCCTTCATTGCTTACAAGCAAAATGGTTCACAACTGAGGAAGCACACACTCCAAATATACAGGAAGAATAAATCCTATTACATTTAAGGAACACATAGAATAAACTTTCAAAAAAGCAGTTAAAACAACCTGTCAAATATTGAGGGCTGAGGGGCTGCTAAAATCTAGAAAATGAGTTTGAAAGAGCATCCAACATTAATAGAAAGACACACATTCAAAAAACCTAAGTAAAGAAAAAATCATCAGAGTATCACCGATGATACAAGATCTCAGATTTGTTTTTAAATTAGGATTTCAGATGAAAAAATCTCTCACTTCCCTTCCTGTTACAGAAAACAACAGTGAACTTATGTTTTGTGTGGATTAAATGTGCTTTCTCTTGTCCAGAAGGAGTCCAGTTAATTTATAACAGAGTAGCTGAGAGAGGAAGTTTACAGCAGCATAGAGGATGCTTCAGGGCTTTCTTCTCCCAGGGGAGAAAAAAGACATCCTCCCCTAAAAAGAAAACCCAAACCTAATGCCCTGTTTCCCTGAAAGTATTTCTCTGTAGAGCACTGGGAAGCACACTCACTCAGGCAGAGTCCTCTCTCCCCAGCTTAGTTAACAGTGAGGGTCCCTGAGAAACTGCTGTGCTGTGGCTCAAGGTCATTTCTTCTCACTACCCAGAAATACAGAGAGTGAGTATGTATGCTGAGACAGATCTATAATGAAGGCAACACACCACAAGAAACTGCAGCTTAACAAAACCCTGAGCCCCTGACTGTGGCAACACAGGTCAGCAAGCAAAAACATATGGTTATTTAAATGCAATGCACTGCATTCTAGGCACTGGTATTCAATTTCATGAAAGTGAGAATTTCATCTACAGCAAAAATGAAAATATTGTGTCCTACTTTTAGTGATGCAATGGTCAGAGGACAAGCAATTTATGGGCAGGTATGAAATAGAGATGCACAGTTGAACAAACAGGCATCTCAAGTCTCCAGCATTCACTTAAACATTTCAAGATTCCAAAAATCTGTGGACTTCCTTGCATTTCTACTCCCGAGGCTATCCAAATATAATCTTGACTTTCCTCTTTAATCACCAAGTGAAGGCAAAACTTTAGTTGACAGTTTTTGGCAATCACTCTAATCTTGACACCATGCTCTTTGGTGGAATCCAGTCAGCCAATTTATTCAATACAGAATGTATATTATCAGGCTTCTATGAATCAGTAAAACACTAAGGCACTTGAGTTTCCTTATTTGGTTAGGCCATACTGACTCAATTACCAAAATTTTAGCTTGGAAAAGTAACTCTTGTTAACTGTGATAGTTATTTTGTAAGCTGCTTTATATACCATGAATGTGTTCCCCGCCTCTTAATATATTAGAAAAAAAGCTTGCTAATATATATTTGCCAAAGGAAAATAAAACCAAGATAGACAAAAAAAAATGCTTAAGAAAACCACCAAACCAACACCACTCCCTAGCCACAAATACTATACTACAATTAAAAAAAAAAAAAAATTTCCTGGTAGAAATTATCAAAATTCTTTTCATGCTTGCTACACTCTACTTGAAATTGATTGCTTCTCTCTGCATGTGTGTCCAGGAATCTGTCATTAAAACATCCCGGCTCTAAGGGGTCAGACACAACATATTAATGAAAAACAATGTGAAAATATAACACTGAACAAGCCCACGGCACACTACACTAGAAGGGGCAAATTAATCAAATTCCAGATGGGATTTAACCTGAAAAAGTAATTGTGAACACTTATCAGCTTACATCCCTCCTCCTTCTCCTCTCCTCTTGTGCTCTTGTGTTGGATTAGAAGTTGCAGAGCAGAGAAAACAAGACAAAGATTTCAGCCTCACTGCAACCTTTTGGCCAGCACCCTTGGTCCAAACAGCGGCCACACATCTCTTGTTCGCTGAAATGGGAAGATAATGAACTTCCATTCTCAGTTTTTTTCTAACCAGAAATAGTCTTTAGGGGCTAAATGACATTGCTACCTGCCAGAGCCTTCTTTTCCAGTATGGGTTGCCTGGAACAACTTTAAAAATTTATGTGAATCAAAAGTGATCTGCTTAAGGGACTGAAAAACCCTCCCTTTTGGGATCTTCTCCAACATCCTCAAGTGCATAATCCACTTCCAAATGATAACAAATACACTAAAATAGACACCAAATTACATTATCTGATATCACACATTGACATACGTGAAGCATTAACACCATTAAAAGGAAGAGCGTGAAATATTTTTTAAGTCTTTAATGCAGAGTGACACTCTGCTGCAATGACACACGCATGAAAACTGATGAGTTTTGCCCTGCTTCTCTGCAGGATCTGAGGTTTCCATCTTGACAGGGTCCTAGCAACATACAAGCTCTGCCTGTGAAATGCTGTATTTATCTTTTCCATAATGTATTTACTTCCCCTTGCTCTTGTTCTTGGATAAACATGGACTACTTCCTCCTCTTGAGGAGCCATTCTGCATCCTTTACGCACCTTGCAAAGCCATTCTTCCTTTCACACACCTTCATCATCCACCTTCCTGAAAGCATGAATGACCATTCACCATACACAAGCTTTTCTCAGGTATCCACAGAAGTATTTCCTGTTGAATGGCAAAATTAATTCAGTTTCAGAAGAAAGGCTAATTCTTTCCAAAGATCTTGGCTGTATTTCCTTCTGCAGTCTCTGGTGCTGACCACTCATTATACTGTATAGACTTGCAACAACATTTTACTTTACTTTTCTTAAAATTCATTTCAAGTCATGCACAAGTATATGCAAGAAAAATATCCTCCTTGGTGCTAGTGATGCAAAGGATTTCTCAGGGATTTGAAGACAGGAAATCTGCATTAGTACCTAGCTTGTTTTCTTTAGAGTCACACAAGTTTCATAAACATAATCTCAAAGTTAAAATAGCAACTAGAAATTATGACTGCTTTTGTTTTCTTATAGACATATTAAAACAGATTAGTTTTCTAAGTGTTATTTACTATTAATATTGCTATCAGGACTGCTTAATATTTAAAGAGATACCACTTGATTTCAAACGTTCTTGCTGATGTTCAGATGAAAGGTTATTGAGAAAATGATGCTTCAGTTGCAATAAAAAAACTCCAAACCTGTCAAGGCTGTGTTTCATGTTTGAATAGCTACCTGGAGGCAACGATCTCATTGCCTGTGGCTGTTATGTTACTCACACACTACCCAGAAACTGAGTTAGTGTTCAGCAAATCATCTTTTACAATTTAATGTGTATATGAATAATTCAAGAATAAAAGGTTATCTAGTTTTACTTCTCTCTCTCTTTTTCTTTTCTTTTTCCATCAAACCTCTGTCTATATCTGAATTCCAGAGATTATGAAAGAATGCTTGTGTAGCTGCCTAATTTTCACAAACAAATGGAGAAAACACTACCTTACAGAAGAGTACAGAACTCATGTCAGTAAGATATCAGTATCTTCAATATCTCAAATATCACATAAGCATTAATAATGGCATTTTTCTGTATGACTTACTACTTAATACTGAGTGTTTAGGAAACGATGGCTGCACGCTACCTTTGCTGTGCCAAACTTCCTATGAAACTTCTCTGCAGAACTCACTGTCTCTACATATAAATCTTTGAAGATGTACCCAGTCCTCATCACAGGTTGCCCAGCACAATCCCATACTCCTTCCTATTAGCTTTCAGTTCCAAGGATACTTATTCTTAGATGACATGGATGATCATGCAACAGACAATAATTTCTTTCTGTTCCCTCCTCCCCTGTGGTTTCAACTTGTTTCCTAGAGGAATCCATAGGGAGTGAAGGTTCAACCTCCTGTGCCCAAACTAAATAAACCATAATGCATTTCCTGCAGAGTCCAAATAAGCTGTACCTTTATTTGCACTTCTGCTGACTGCCAAAAGATTTACTCTTGTTCTTCCCTGTTACACAGTCTGAGGAAGTTGTGGCACTACAAGACCAGCCAAATAATTGCTCCAGTGATTTGGTACTTCAATAACTTAGATTCCATGACTCCCATTTTTACCCCTCAGTATTAGGAAAGCAACAGGGAACAGTATCTGGCAAGTACCATCCCTGTTTCCCAGCTCCTCAATTATTTAATATCAGGCTCCTCCCTCCAGTCTGCCAGAAACATGCTGCTAGGTTAGCTACAGGATGCACATGAACTATACCAGCTTATTTCCAACTGGAGAGATAAACAAGGAGTGATACTACACAGCAGGGCCTCTCTGCCCTGTGCACTTATAGTGTTTGGAGACTATTCAAATGTCTAAGAGGATACTGGATTCTCTCAGAGAGTAATGGACAACCTTATCTATAATTCCAGCCAAGCATTATTCTAGGACATGATTTTTTTGTTATTTGCTTTTAAGGACTGAAGACATGAATGTCATGAATCCTAAGAAACCACCAGTCTCACATGTCAAGGGAAAACAAGTGTTATCAAGTGTCTGGTGGAATCAGATTATTTTCCTTGTTTACTGTGTTTCTTATGGCAAAGTTTTTTGACCTGCTATGAAAGACACAAACAGCACTTACAGAATGTCTCATACAACAGGGAGATAAATCAACTCTTCTTGTATAAGTCTCTGTTGTGAAACAACAGAGTATGTGATTCTTCTATGAAAAAAAAAAAAAAAAGACAGCATCTCCCATTGATTATCATCCTCTGCCTTAGGGTATCTTTCACCATAACTACTTTTTCCAAATTCATCCAGTAAAAAGAAAACACTGCCCTGCTAGGATGACAAAAGTCTCACAACAAAAACATCTTTATTAAACTCTGTGGCAGAGGTAGGGTACCTCTTTGTAAAAATGAAATACTGATTTAACAAACTGTCAGCAACCTGATTACACAACAGAACAGATTACCCACAAAGAGCAGAAAATCTTGCATTCCTGCAGCTTTGCTCAGGCTTTCCCACACAGCTTTTTGCACAATACATTTTTTACAAATCCACTGAAAAAAAGCAAGTTGTATTAACTGAACATGTAGTCAGCATTGCAGTATTCAAAAGGTACAAAACCTAAGGCTAGATGTGCACACTTAACCTTGCTTCTTTGAATGCACACATTGCGGGGCAGAATGACCACACGAGAGAGCATTAAAACACAGTCAGACTGGTGTGCCTGCCACACATCTCCATTTCTAGTTCTACAGAATCACAGAACAGCACCCACTCAGATCCATGACCTAATCCATCCTATGTGCAGTGAGCAGTAAGGAGTCACAGATGTCCATCAGCTCCTATCATTCTGCCATGCCTCAGTGACTATGGACAAAGGAGTTCATCTCTTTTGGCTTTCTAGCTTTTCACACAGGTGTACAGACAATTGGCCATCATTTTCTTTTAGCTTCTAGTCTGAAACACTCATTTTACCTTTGTGCTCTGACATTTTAACTCCAGGATCTCCATCTGTTCCTCCTCTTCTTTACTAAGCTGAAAAGCATCTCTGATTTATTAATGTCTGACCTAAATTCTCTCCAACACCTGTCTGTCTTTCTCAGCCCCTAATTTAAAGAACTTCCAAGTGCTGTTTCCTCTGCCAAAAGTTGAATGCTGGTTGAATGAGAATTCACCCAAATTTTACAGGTAACAGAAAGAAGCAAAATCTTGCAGATATGTCTTTTAAAACAAATGTAATTCTACTTTTTCAAAATAAGAAGTATGTCTGATGAATAGATATTTAGTTCTTCCAGTGCTCACCTCCTCAATCCCAAGCAGCATTTAATAATACTTGATTAGGTAAGAACTGTAAAGGTCAGTACAAAATAAGCATCTGAGTTCATAACACAAAGAATAAAAGTCAATTAAAGCTTAGAAAAAGAATTGGTCCAAAAGAAAATGTTTTGATTTTATCAATTTAGATAGAAAGTAATGCCTGTGTTGGTATTAGACCATCCTTGATAAACTTTCTATCTGTGGAAAAGTCATGCGAGTGACCCTAGACTTTCAGTTTCATCATCTGCAGATGCTGTATTCTTTTTCTTCCCTCCCTATTTTGTAGCAGTATAGACTAGAACATTAAGCTGTCAAAGCCTCTGGTTACAGACAGCTACCCTAAGTTACACAGCTATCATTGGCTTGTTTTCTGAATCATAAAAAAAGTACTCTCAAGTTTGCTTTGATGGAGAGGATGCTAATGCAAAGAAGAATAAAGTTTCCAGCCAGAGATACGTATAAGAGCAGCACAAAGAGCCTGATTCTGTAAGCACAAAACACTTTCTAACACACCACTAAATACAACATCGAAGCATTAAAAAATTGTATTGAAGTGGTAAGCACTGAGGCAGCAAATACCTCCCTCGTGATCAGTACTCAAGCTCTGTATCATCATTTGAGAAAGTCTCAAAACTCAGCACATGTTAATGGGTCATAAATACCCAGCTGCTCAGGGACAGCTAGTTTGCCTTGTGCGCAAGCTGTTTCTACAAATGTCCACAAAAAATGTATGAAGGTCTACTAAAATGGGAAATAACAGAAAAGCAGAAAGCTATTTGCCATCTACACAGAGGACAGAAGGAGGTCAAATTCAAACCATCACAAGAGAGAAGCAGCTGAAACATGCCTGGCAGTACTTTGAGGGAGAAGGGAAAAGTTCAGCCTAGTCCTGCAAAGATAAACAAGAAGCAAGAAAAAATGTGGAGCGGAGTATAAAGATTCTATTCATCTGCTAAGTGACTACCAAGAAGGTAGGGGGAAATGAAAATGAAAACTTATCTGGGACTCTTCAGGCGTTTTCCATGATTAAGATCACAGCTACGTGCACACAGCTCCAGAAGATGTTGGTTGCTTTCTCCTCACAATGCTCATTTCAGTAGTACTCTGGGGTCTTAAATGTTTTTGTTTGAAAGATATCACATAAAGATACATGAAGAAATGACAACTTTGATTTTCTTTAAGCTCCCAGAACACAGCAATACAACAGAAAACCTCACATTGAAATCTAATGGATATCTGTATGCAGTATACCATCTGCTATCTGTATGAGGTCTTCTAGTTTGGTTTCAGAATATTTGAAAGTCAATGTTAAGAGGTGCCAATTGATAGTTTTTTTATTTTTCATATAATTAACAGTGAATAGTTTTAAATAAATGTAATAATGAGCTGAAATTGATTTTTTTAAAATCAACCTCCGAGTTTTTCTGCCTAAGCATCTTCCTCTCAGACTGACTTTCTAAGAAGATAAGCACCTCATTCCAAAATATGTCTCTCATAACAATGCCTTCTGCAACTTTAATACGAGTATATTTAGGTTACAGTAAGATGGCATGCAACAAAGACCAACTTCTGACAAGGAGAGTTGTGCCTGATCAGTCTAGAACATCTCTAGAAGTTTATCTATAAAATTGTGAATAAAGGAGAACCAGGTGACATTTGGTGATGCAAGATGAATTGAATTTATTCCTGCTCGTTACCCTTCTGGTAAACAAAATAAAATAAAAATAGGAGGCTATGTGGGCATGGGAGTTGGCATAACATGAATATTGTTATCCCTATCACAGTTTGATTGTTGCACCGGAGGCGTGATAGTAAATTCAAAGAGCAGAATGGTTTAAAATGCTGGTCATTGACAAAGGTTCAGACTTTCCTGTTCGCTGAGTCAAAGAATTATGGAATTTACTTGACAACATACTGGCATGTCTGATGAATGAGTTGGCAAAGGAGACTCTATTTAGTCATCCCACAGAAGTCAAAGGGACAAATAAAATCAAATTATTTTTAGTCATTCTCAACAAAAGAAAACATTACAAAGATGTCACAGAAATTACAAACACTGAAGAAAGCAGGTTGGACATTTCATACAAACGGCTACAATAACTGGAATTGTATTTCATCAGAGAGTAGCACAAGATACAGGAGGAGCTGACAACAGAGCACTCTTCCCAAACTGCACTGGGCTCTGGAATCAGTGAAGTTCTCCTAAGTGTAACTACAAATTAAATACCAGCAAACATCTCCAGCTGTCTGAGAAGGTAAGCCAGCAGAAGATGAGACAGCAATAAATGCTTTAAGTGCACCCATCTAAAAAGGCCTGCCAAAACAAAACACTGTCATTTTCCTTTTGTCGCATGACAACAGGAGCATAACTAAATATTTGCTCCTCCGAGTGCAAATGAATTATCCTATTTTACAGCAAACTGTAGCAAGTATAATCAATTAATAATAGAATTAATAGCATCAGCAACTCTGGAATCATTTTGACCTCCAAAGGGGTTCTCCACATTTGGACCAATCTATAGATACAGATAAATATTTTTTAACCTCTAGAGCTCCTCCATGTATTCAGTAGGTTCAATCTAATATTTCTCGCCTTGTACTTTGGAACAAGAAAACTGGGCATATTTAGGAAGTGCTGGTGGGTCCAAAAAAACCAGTCTCTCAACATGAGAGCCAAAGATTTTCATTTCAGCACTCAAGTGTATTAATTCAGCTGAGAAACGGGGAATGCTAGATACTGTGCCCTGCTGTTCCTCTATTAATTGCACTACACTAGATGTACAGTTGCTAGCATTGGCAGTGACTAGGCTTGCTCAGGCACCAGAGACCATGAAATCTTATCAGTTTGCTGCTTTATCTGAGGCAATTAGCTTTGCAGAGCGGCAAAGTTTATTATCTCTTTGCTTACAACACCAAATTGTTTCCAAGACCTCATGTGTTATATCTGCAGAGAACTGATGAGCTGCATGAATACATAAATCTACTCAGGAAGCATAATGTTACAAGATTTAGACTGACCTCAGAGAATACTTACCCTTACTATCATAACTATCTTCAAAGTAACCACACACTTGCCTTTAGACTAAAGAAATGGCAAGGAACTACCTGCAGACATTCTCCACAGGAATAATCTCTCTTTTTTTAGTCTTATTTTTTCCATCAGCAAAGTCATTAAATGCATACACATGCACACAGCCCAATGTGCCCAGATTAAGACAGCTAAATATTCAAACCTGACTTAAAGGCAGTGCTTGCACATTTTTGGAAGAGCTTGAAGCTTTTCTTTGTCCTCTAAAAATTAAGAGAAATTCATCAATTTCTCCTCCCCTACCCCCTGACTTTTAGCAATCGGTGGCATTCAAAGGTAACCTGAACAGTCGTGATGTGTTTCTTGTATGTAGGAATGCTACAGTGTATTAATGATGAGGCCTATCATTGATTCACTGTAGCTTACTAAATAAAACAGAATGAATGTTCTGCGCAGAAGGCTTTGCCCACAGCAGCAGCCATCAGGATTCAAAATGTCTAGAACAGTTTTCAAGGGACAGAAAAAGAGTCAAAAGAGTTCTTACTCCCCTGTCAGCATATTGCTTGTCCTTACTTCAAATAAATATGTTTTACATACTTACAAAGAAACAACATATGACAGATTGTCTCCTTTAAATGGTTTCATTTGTTGCTGCCTGTGAAATGCTGTATTTATTCTTCTATGAAAGTTGATTTGTTTGTTTGTTTTGGTTTGGGGTTTTTTTTGTTTGGTTGGTTGGTTTTTGTGGGTTTTTTTGGTTTGTTTTGTTTTTGTTTGTTTGTTTGTGTGTGTGTGTTTTTTAATTTTTTGTTTGTTTTTTTTTCTATTATTAAGTAAGAATTGTAACTAAAGAACATTTCCTGAGTCCTCATTTTATACTCTCCAGAAAGCAGTGCCAGGTGGCACTATCTCTGAAGTCAGCAGAAGAGAGCTTCAAGCACTTTTTGAGCTTTAATAAGCCATACGTAGTTTAATGCCATCTGTTGCTTACAAAACAGGTTTTTTTAAGCACTGTAATAAGTACATTCTTATACACCCAGATTTACATGGGAAATATGTTAGGTGGCTCTGAGCATTAAATAAATAAATAAATCATGTTTACTGGTCATGTATATACATGACTATCTTGTTGCACCACTCCTCTAGTTTCTTTTCATTGAGCTTCAACTACTCTATGATGTTCTTCTGAGCTTCAGATATCCTTCTACTTCTGATAGTGGGACATGTGACCTTGGAAATAAAACCCAAGGACTATGAAACCCCAAAACTGAGTGTAATTCTGCAGCTTTCTTTAAATTATATGTGAAGTGGGAAGAAAGTCAGCCACCTTTATATTCTGAAAAGCATCACACCTGACCCAAAGTATCAAGGGGGAAATATTTTTCCTCTGATTAAATTCTAGGAACCTGAAGTCAAGAAAAATAAAAAAGTAAAATTTCTTCCATGCAAGAGCCCTAAAGGGATTTTTGTTATTTTTTTTCTGATTGTTCTGATTAAAAAACAAACAAACAAACAAACAAAAAACAAAACAAAAAACACAAACAAACAAACAAAAAAACCCACAAAACAAAACAAAAACAAACCTCTTCATATTTAAACAATAATTCATAGTCTCTTATCCTCTAAAATTTTTGTTACACGTGTGTACCATTTCAAAAAGATCAGGCCTGGAAACAAGATATGCAATACATAATTTGTGATATAGCAGGCAAAGAACATCTGACACAAATCCAGTGTGTTGTAGAGGGTTTTGCCCGCATTTATATTGCATTATTACCTCCTGTCAAGAGAATCTGCTTGAATATCTTATCCAGTCTCTAACACATCTTCAGCTGTTCCCCAAGGAACAACCTTAACAACCCATTCCATAACATCTGTCAACTACATAGACTGGAACGACCATGTTCTCAACACTCCGCCTTGCAATCACATCTGCTGGAAACAACTGTCTCAACTGAAAGTCATTGCTTGGCTTCTGAAGAGCACCTTAGGACTTTCCAAATCTGCTCAAGAGAGCTACAGGAATGTGTACACACACACAGAGGAGTATTGATGATGATGATGAACATCTGTCCTCCTGCCTGTTACAAAGTTTTCCTATCATTGCCACTGTCCTAGCTGACAGAGTAGTGAGCGATTTCCTAAACAGTCTCTCAGCACACCCTTTGCAGATTAGATATGCACAGGAATGTGTAACAAACAAAGAGTTTACATACACAGAAATCTTGAATGCAAAATTACATTCCCGTAATACAACAAAAAAAGGCACAAAAAATATCCCTCTCCTACCTAGGGAACACCTATGCAAGTACAGCGATTTACTGTAGTAAGGTTTCTGCCGCTCTTTGAATGCAAGTTGTATTATACAAGGCTTTAGGAGTAAACACAAAAGATGTTCCCACTCTCTGAGTTGAGTTAAGTTAAAAAGAAAACAAAACAAAGCAAGCTGCAGGACTGTGGTGCATCATGGGATAACGGGATACTTGGTCCCACCAGGAAGCACAGTCAATGGCTAATACAAACACAGGCAACCCTGGCTAATAAGGATGCACCAATTTTTTTAGCCTATCTACTTTCATTTTTACTTCACTTTCTTCAGAAGACAAGACTGTTTCTAGATTTATTTTTTTTTCCTTGTTAAAAATTAGATCAAATGTTACTGAAAAATGCCAGTAAATTTTCCAGGAGTGCTGCTATTTTTCATTGAGCCCCACTGTTAGAACTAGTTATATGAACTACCAGTTTACTGAGCTCTACATTCCAGCTAGGATGCTCTGAGTTCCGAGCCCTAGCAAATAAATGGATACTAATATTACCTGGATAATTGATTCTAAAATAACAATGTTGTACATATGCTAATGGCACTTCTATCACAAAACAGAAGGAAGTACAATCTGTAATTCACTTCACAAAGCAAGTTTTCTGAAAGTGGATAGAATAGGAATAGGTTTTACTGATACAGTCAATAGAATGAAAACAGTGTGGATTTCTCTGACCCAAGTCCCAAAGTGAGGGACTTGGTTTCAGTAGGGAACTACAAATAAAATGACAAATTCTTTTTGGGGGTGAAGGGGAATTTTTTTGGAGGGTTGGGGTTTTTTTGTTTGGTTTTGGGTGGTTTTTTTAATAATTTTTTCTTTTAATCCTTTTGAGTGTTGATCACATAGTGAAGGGCTCATGATCTGAGAGTTAAGGTAACGTGTCCTTTGACTTCCAACAGAACATAAGATCTATTAAGACTCATAGATGAACTAAAACAGCCTCCTGATGTTGACAGTAGCAGGCTTGAACACAAATCAAAAAAACATGCAAAACACGACAGTTATTCCAGGAAATGGTATGACAGCTATGGATGTTATATCCCTCTCTACACTTCAAGAAACGTCCCACAGCCTGGGAAGGAATCAAGAGAACAGCAAAGGTGTTTGACTACTAAAATGAGAGTATAGATACTGAGCTAACCAGCATGATGAGTGTGTAACTGCTGAGTGCAGCCTCTCTCACCGGAGCTGCTATAGGATGAACTTCACAGCATGCTTGCTTGCTGTTCAGCTCCAAGAACCAAGGAGTAAGACAAATTTCTCATCTTCAGTTAAAATTGCTATGGCAGTGGCACTACCCACCCTCCCAGGCCAAAATGTTCTTCCTAGCTTTCTGAACCTCACACTTAGTCCACACAAGCTTAGGAAAGCTTGGAAGAAGTCATAGTGCTGCCTTAGAGACTTGAGGCACCTGACGAAAGACAGAAACGTGTATGCTCTCACATATAAAAATTGTAAGCCCTTCTTTAATCAACAAGCATGAAACACTAGTCTTATTCTTAATTCATTCTAGACACCATACAGAAAGGGAAAATACCAGATCTGTATTACTCTTGGGACATTGTAGGAACACTGAATTGGAAACATATCTCCATATGCAATAGCACTTAGCTCCTCTCAAGCACCTTCCAATGCACATACGTGACACCATCCAACAACTTTGCAGTTTAGCTTTAATTTGCTCAGAATTGTGACTTCTATATTCATGTGTTAACAAGAAGCTTTTATCTCCTCACAGGTGAAGTAATTATATCAATATCTCTAAACATCATGCTGATAAATAAATGCCCAAAACCACAGCTGAGATGCATCTGATGATTCAAAACAGGAAAAAAAAAAAAAAAAGAAAAGAAAAAAGAACTTGATGCTATTAAAATCTTGTGCTTTCTAGCCCAGCCTATTGACCTCAAGGCTTTCAAAATCTTGCAGCCACCAACACTATGTTAACACATGTTTTCAGTATAATTATCATAAAGTCCTTACTGTTTCCATCACAACAAAGCTTTGATGCTCAAAACACTGAGATTAGCTCAGTTGGTTAGAGCAAGGTGTTAATAACACCAAGTTTGTGTGTTTGATCCCTGTACAGGCCATTCACTCAAGAGCTGATCTCGATGATCCTTGGGGGTTCATTCCAATTCACAATATTCTGTGAGAAGAGAAAAAAGAGAGAAGGAAAAGGCTAAGGGCTGATAAATATTGAAGACCATGACCTATAAAATCCTCAAAAGTGGCTAGAAAATATCTACTCTTCAGCCCACCCAGAGTGCTAAAATCCATGTCTACCTAAAAAACAACAACAAACAAACAAAACCCAAAAACCAAAACCAAAACCAAAACAAAAAAACTTGCATCACAAATACACTTGTTTTAGGATACAGTGACCATGATTTTGTACCAGTAATACTGCATGGTATGTCTGAGAAAGCTTACACCAATCACATGAGCCATTCACCTTGAGGTGAAAACAATCCTCCAAGACCACCTCAGAAGGTAGGGAGTGACTTGGGTGGCACACCTGTGCTGAGCTTCATGAATGATGGATTCAACAATTAGAGTACTCAATTGAAGTACTCAGATGCATTTGTACTGCACTGCTTCCCCAGGACTAGTCACATCTCAGGAAAGTCCAGAGCCTTAGTCATGTTAGGGCATTATGGATTGCTTATATTAGGCAAATATCCTGATGAATTATTTCTTCACACATTCATTTATTTAGGGAACAGTTACAATCCCATCTACATTATTGAGTTGCTCTACCCTCATGTACAAACTCTTTGTTACAAAGTGTCACGTCACACTGTTAGGAGTATTTTCTCCCCTACCAGATACCACAGACTTGACAAAGAGAGTTTGTGGGCATCTCCTAGTGCACTCTGAGTTTCTTAATCTGCTCTCATCCACAGCACACCTTCATTCATTCAACTCTGGCATCCATTTCTGCACATGAGCAAGCTTAAATAAGCAGCTTTCATATCTGTCATTACCTTTTCTACCACTTTTGTGAGACTCCTCCTCTTCTGTATCAAATAATAAGAATTTCACAAAGATTTTTTTCAGATGGGCTCAATATCAAGCAGAACAGAGCAGTGGGAAATGCACATGTACTACAAAATTTTGTAAAATCTGATGAACTCCAGTTTATGGAGGAACTTAACAGAAATTCTTCTGAGTAACATAAATTACAGACACTTTCACTAGCAAAAGCAAGGGAATTAGTGGATCATTTATTCAGTTGGGGATTTTTTAATCTTTCAGTATATTCCTGAGAGTGAACCACAGCAACTGGGGATATACGACACAGAGTTGGTAAATATTGTAACAATTATCTTTGTATATATTTGATTACTTGTGTTGTGTAGTTGCATGTGGGTACAGAGGAAGCAGCAAAGAATAAAGGATAACTGATTTAATTCTTCTCATTGCCCTCGCCATCCTCTTCTCTCTCTCTGTTGAAGGCTGTTGAGCTACTGCCCCAGATGCAATACTGGTGTGGTTTGATGAAAAGCACAAGCAAAGGGTGTGGCAGGCAGTGGTCTGCAACAGAAACATCAGAGCTTCCTGCTCCCATCTCTCCCACAGGCTATGAATGCCTCAGTCCTCTAACCTACATTGCATGTACCAGTCTGACAGCTTCCCTGGTTCTTTGCTCCCAGCAGATATTAGAACAACATAGGAATTCTTGAATACTCAGAGAATCACAAAAAAAAGGTCTGGTTGCTTACCCATGCCTATCGCCCTGCCCTAGAGAAGACCAACTAGACACAAACTATTCATGACAGTTTTGTCTCACCGGTCCTTATCAGTTTCCAATGAGACACTCGTGCCTTTCCCAGGCAACCTAATCCATCACCTGGGCTATCTTTTCCACTAGTTTTCTCACCTAAGACTGGAGAAATCTCTTGTGCTAGAATGTGGTCCCATTATTTCTTGCCCTGCCCAGCACAGCCACAGAGAACAGATAGTTCTTTTCCTCTTATTGTCTTTTTTATATTCCAGTCTTCTCCTGACTAAGTTTGCTCCTGAGAGCAGAATCTCTTGAGTCTCCCTTGCTGATTATGATCTGAATTCTCCACATTTTTCTTTAGGCTCAGAGTCCCAGACTGAATATCACACTAAACAAAAGACATAGCAATGTTAACTGTTAAGGTTATTCATGCCTTACATGCATCCCTTCTATCTCTGGGTTTGCTCACCAGTATGAATATCATGATTTGGCAGCAGTCATGGAAACACACACTTTTTGGAAGGAAGCAAAAGAGTGTTAGAGGATAGGCTNCAGTCATGGAAACACACACTTTTTTTTTCCATGGGAAATCTCAAGGAAGCAAAAGAGCGTTAGAGGATAGGCCACATGTTATACCACCAAAGTTCAGAGACTGAAGAAGCAGAGCTTAAGTTTACAAGAAGTTGTTACCTTCTTGTTCTTCAGCAACTGTGAACAGAGCTAGCAGGCTGAGCATTAATCTGCCATTCCTGCCTCAGCCCTCACTATACCAACTGAGCACACTGCTTATGCTTCTATTGCTACTTCTAAACACAGACTAAACAGCCTAGTTGTGTAAGCCCAGTGCCAAGTCCTACACTACAACCACATCTTCTCAAGCATGGCCAAAATCTGTGAAGTGACTGGATATGAACAGTTACGAGTTTCCTAACTTTTTCCAGACTGCATACCAGCTTGCTAACGATTGCTGGCAGCAGTGAAGTGGCAAGTGGATAGGAACCTCAATTCACAAGAGAAGGAAATGTAACAGAGGGAGACCAATTATCACTTGTGGCACACAGATCATCAGGATTATTTACTAAGGCAAAGAAAGAGTCCTCTAAATGTTTTGCCTCTTCTGTACCTCCTTATCCACAGCACTGCAGGGTTCTAGTAACAGAAACCATTTCATTTAAAACTAAGGTCTTATGGATACTAAGGAATATGACTGAACGGCTTATTTACAGAACTGTAATACCTCTACTTGCAGTGCCCTCCCTCAGCCAACCAGAAGGGTTTCCATCATGCTTTTCCTTTCAATTATGCTTTCAGCCTTCATAGAATAAAATCATATAATCATGGAATATGCTGAGTTGGAAGGGACCCATGAGGATCATCAAGTCCGAGTAGTATTATGTCCTTGCCCCAGGCAGGCTCTCATCTTTTCCCAGTGCTGTTTACAACAAGCAGCTGCTTCCTCCAGCTGAGCCCTTGGAGGTTCCAGAGAGAAGAGATGAGCCTCAGGCAAGGCTCTGACCAGCTCTCTCACCTACACTTTGTGAGTTAAGCTTGTCAGACACTGAATTACTGATCACTCTCCTCCAGCCTTCTGGAAATCCTGAAAACTATTAGAAGAAAAAGTGAATCTAGAGCTAGTCTGGGATTGTTTACCCAAGTTCTAGGAGAGTCTGTACTAAGTCTTACAATAGATTGATTTGTATGCCGTATACTGTGCTCTAGTACTTGTGCTTACTACCATATACATGAGCCTCAAACCACCTTTCCTGTCAGTCATGAAGAATAGCAAAACAAATACTCCCGTTTAGAAACACTGCACTTGGACAGGTCCATTAAGCAAAAATGAAAGTATATGAATAATTTAATAAGAGGTTCACAGAAAAAAATTTACATTTGAAGTGCTTTTTTGTAACCTGAAATGTTGCACAGACAGAAGAGTTTGCTGTCATTTCTCCAAACATCAGAGTGCAACTAGTTGGCCTGTCCAGATTTCAGTATAATTATCAAGTAGCAACCTCTACACATACATCCTCACAATATTTTCAAGTGTCTTTTGCCTTCTTTTTTATTCCCTGTCCTTAACTGTTGCTGTTCACTATTCAAGATCTGTTATGATTTACTCTGAGAAGCTGGCATACCTTTATGCATTACATACTACTCTACATTACTATTTCATCCAAAGGTATGGCATCTGCTAAATAAGATGTGAATTCTTGTGAATAAATACTGCTGTATTTTGGGGTGTGTATACATGCACTATAAAGAGATACATGCATATACATAGGCAGATACACATACATAATCTATATGTAAAAAAAATGGGAAAGATCTCAAAAAAAATTATCAAGAAAAGAAGGATCAACTCTCTGAGACACAGAGCTGATCCTGTCATTAACAGAATGGATATTGTGCCATAACTAACATTAGTAACCAAGGAGTTAACAGTCCCTGGTAACAGGCCACTGAAACATGTTTGTGAACTCTTGTCACACCAAATAGTCTGTGACTCCTACATAAAATCCCAAGCAAAGGGCACCACATCAGTTTTAACAAAGCTTTCTGCTTTCTCTTTGATTTCAGTGAAATGACTGCAGAGGAAAATCCCTACAGGGTGGAGCCACAGCAGGCCTGGAGTCCATTGCTTCCTGCAGTCAACAAGCTTAAAGAACTTGCAGAGAAACAAATTCTGGTTGTTTCAGCAGCTGCTTCTGCTTAAAATGTTACAGACCTAACATAAAGTACAGTTTTAAAATGTGTTGGTTTTTTTGGGTTTTTTTTTGTGGATGAAGTTAGGAAAGAGCCTTCTCAGCCAATGAGGGAAACACACTGCAGTGAGGAAAGCATTTTGTTCAACCAGAACAGAACAGCACAAACCTTACTAGCTCTCTTAGTACAGTTCTGATTTTTTCATATAGGGTTTGAAAACGTATCCTCTAGTTTTCATCTATACTTAGTTCACATCTGTGGAAACCACATGCACTAGTCTTTATTTTACCACAGGAGAAGACAAGTTGACATTGTTTAATAGAAAATTTTCCTACACTGTAGGTACCTAAAAGCACCAAAATACACAGCCAGATTGAGCATTAATGGAGCTAAAGTGGATACAGATTTAAATTTTAAATCATGTTTTATGTTGAATGCTGTGTCACATATTCCTCACTGCAGGGAAACTTTTTACATGAGAAACCTCTTACGGGAAGACATTTTCAGTACCTGTGCAAGAAAAAAATGAAACATAGAACACAGTTTAGTGGGGTTCCAAACAATTAAAAAGATTACAAATATCAAGAGGAGATTACACTTCATTTGAATTGTTGTGTAATGAACAAGCTTTCAAGATTTTGGGTCACTCAAAGGCTGATTTGATATCTTATTTGATCTGATTTTAAAAAAATGCAGTAAAACACAAATACTAAATTGCATAAGCAGGGTGTCCAGCAGATTTGATGCAACAGAAAAGGGATTCTTTGTGCGTGTGTTGTACCTCTAAATCAACAAACCACTCCAAGTTTTTTAGAAAAGTGAAATAAGGAAACAAAAAATGGAAAAAGGACATGATAAATACTAACACACATGAATTTTACATCTTGGATTCATATTGCTGTTCGTAACAGAAGTGATGGACACTGTTCTGGTTTTAACACATCTGTATAAATGAAACCATGACCAAAAAGCCAGTATCAATATTGTTATAACATGGGTCAAGTTTCAGCGATCTTTTTAATGAAGTTTTAGCGAATATTTCTCGGTAATTGCAAGATTGGTAGCTCTAAGGTCAATTGTAATGGAGTTTTTAAGGTCAGTTCTCCTCCCTTAGAATTAATGCTAATTTTTCCCACTGAAAAATCTTAAGGAAGAAAGCCATTTCCAAACACTTAAGTATATTTATTACTCTCATTGCCACCCTGATTATGTAGATAACTGCCTAGAATAAACCAATTCACTGCATATTCTAACAAGGGTGCTGTTATTGGCAATCCACTTCAGTTGAAGGACCTATGCTGGCAGCTTGCCTGCAAATGGCAGCAAACTTCCCTAAAAGCCAGAAGATTGCTGTGGTCACCTCTCTAGCACAAGGACGCAGCCTGTGAAGGGCAGTAGTCTCAGTATGTACAGCCTAGGATACAAACCTGTGTGCAACCTCTGGTCCGGGCTTGGCTTACCAAACATAGGTGAGTTTGTTCCTCTGATTCATCACAGTAAATATTAACAATGAACCACAGAATCAGAGAATTGTTTAGGTAGCAAAAGATCTTTAAGACCATTGAGTCCAACCATTAACCCTACACTTCCAAGTTTATCACTAAGCCCTGTCTGTCAGTGCCACATGTCTTTTAACCACCTTCGGAGATAGTGATTCATCCACTTCCCTGGGCAGTCTGTGCCAATACTTGACAATCCTTTCCATGAAGAAAGTTTTCCTGATATCTTATCTAAATGTCCCTTGACACAACCTGAGGCCATGTCCTCTTGTCCTATCACTTGTTACTTGGGAGATCAGACCGACTCCCTCGTGGCTACAACCTCTTTTCAGGTAATTGTGGAGAGTGATAAGGTCTCCCCTGAACCTCCTCTTCTCCAGCCTAAACAATCTCAGCTCCCTCAACTGTTTCTCATTAGACTTGTGCTCCAGACCCTTCACCAGCTTCATTGTCCTTCTCTGGACACAATCCAGCACTTCAGTGTTCTTTGGGTAGTAGGGGCCCAAAACTGAACACAGGATTCAAGATGAGGCCTCACCAGTGCTGAGTACAGGAGGACGACCACTTCCCTAGTCCTTCTGACCACACTATTTTTGAAACAAGCCAGGATGCCATTGGTCTTCTTGGCCACCTGGGCACACTGCTGGCTCATGTTCAGCTGGGTGTCAACCAGCGTCCCCTTTTCCTCTGGGCAGCATTCCAGACAGTCTGCCTGTAGTGCTGCATGGGGTTGTTGTGACCCCAGTGCTGGACCCATCACTTGGCCTTGTTGATCCTCACAGAATTGGTCTTGGTCCTTCAGTCCAGTGTGTCCAGATCCCTCAGCAGAACCTTCCTGCCTTCCAGCAGATCAGCACTCACACTCAGCTTGGTGTCCGCAAACTGACTGAAGAGTGCACTCTATCTCATTGTTCAGGTTATGGATAAAGATATTGAACAGGACTGGCCCCAGCACTGAGCCCGGGTGAACCTCACTAGTGACTAGCCACCAGTTGGACTCCATCACCACTCTCTGGTCCCAGCCAGATAGCTAGTTTTTAATCCAGTGAACAGTGCACTCATCCAAGCCATGAACAGTCAGCTTCTCCAGAAGAGTGCTGTGGGAGACAGTGCTAAAGGTTTTACTAAAGGCGTGGTAAACAACACTCATCTGCTAAGTGGCTCCCCTTGTCATAGAAGGTTATCATGTCAGTCAAGTTGGACCTGCATCTCGCAAATCCTTGCTAGCTGGGCCTGGTCCCCTGATTGTCCTGCTTGTGCCATATGATGGTACTCAGGATGATCTGCTCCGTGACCTTCCCCGGCACAGAGATCATAATGACAGGCTTGTATTTCCCTGGATACTCCTTCTGGCCCTTCTTGTAGATGGGTGTCACATTTGCTCACCTCCTCTCAGCTGGGACCTCCCTGTTTAGCCAGGACTGCTGGTAAATTCTGGAACGCGTCTCGGTAAGCACATCCATCCATCAAGTCCCTCCATACCCTTGGGTGAATCCTATCCTAACCACAGACTCGTGAGTGCACAAGCGGTGTAACAGGTTGCTGACCACTTTCCCTTGGATTCTGGGGTCCTCATTCTGTTCCCTGTCCCTGTTTTCCAGCTGAGAGGGCTCAGTATTCAGAGAACAATTGGCCTTAGCATTAAAGGCTAAGGTAATGAAGGCTCCTCATCATTTTCCTCAGCCTTTGTTGCTGTATTTTCCACCATATACAATAAAGGATGAGAATCTCCTTAACCCTCATCTTGTTGCTGATGTATTTACAGAAACATTTTTATTGTCTTTTACAGCAGTAATCAGATTAAATTCTAGTAGGGCTTTGCCCCTTCTAATTTTCTTTCTGCATAACCTCAGAACATCCTTGTATTCCTCCTGAGTTTCCTGCTCTTCCAAAAGATATAAACTCTATTTTTTTCCCCTGAGTTCCAGTCAAAAAGAACATCCAGTTCTTGTCTGTTGCAAGAAGTGGGCCTTTCTGCCTAGTTGGTTGACTTCTAGATCTCAGAATCTTCACTGTATCACAAGCAAAGAGGATTTTGAATTTGTTTCTGTGAGAAAAAAAATTTAGGCAATTCAGAAAAAAATTATCAAATTCTATTTAGTTGGGATTGGCTGCTTCAGGTAATTATCCCTTCAAGAGCAGAACTGGTGTGCACTAATGCATTCAAAAGAATCTACCTGGAAACTGTGTAAGACAAGTTCACTTTTCTTTACTAGAATGATTCAAGAATACTTGGGGTCAGTAATGTCTGAAAATAAAGCAAACAAAAATGCATAAATAGCTTGCACATCTCAACAGTTCCTATCTTAGAGCCTAAAAGCTTTCACCAATTATGCACTAAGCACACTACCTTCATAAGTCAGCAGGATAAACAGCTAAATAATTCATGTTAGCACAAGCATTGCCCTCCCAGTCACTGGTAATGTTACACAACTGAAAGGAGGCAGGATGGACACTTCTTGAAAACACATTGAGATTCTGGGACTCAATCTCAAACAAATCAAGGAAATGGAAAGCCACTTCAAAACTAAATCTCACAGGAAGTGTTCTGGCAAAAATTATTTCTACTGTACGTCACGGCAATACAGCCAGGGAAAATGTAAATGGAAGTCTACAATTTGTTTGTTCCTGTATGTGGTACAAGAGGAAAAAAATATTACACATTTAATACACATTATCCTTTGAGAATGATTTTTTGAAAAGGCATTAATCAGTTCCCTTTCCAGTCATATCCAGACAAGCTAGTATTTTATGCACAATTAGCACATTCTAAAAGGCAGGCAGTTCAACATGACTTGCAAAATTTTAAGTTTGCAGTACTTTATATTGCAATGTTTCAAAATAATGTGTTAAAGTGCTATAAAAAAATACAGTGTTCATGAGCAGCAGTATTATGAGGTAACTGCAACACAAAACAATAGACAGATCCAGAGATTTTGAAGATGGAAGGGGACTGCTACCATCCCCTAGTCTTAAACATGGTGCTTTAGGGTACTAAACAATGCCAGTTTGATAGCATGACTCTAAAGGCAACATGCATTCCACTATAATTAAAGCAGCAGATATTTGCAGAACTTACTAAATTATAAATAAAAGCTACAATAAACAGAAAATAAAATAAGAAATGGTGCATAAGTCATTAAGAATACTACCTCCTCAAACTAATGGATTTCACTAAAGATCATTGAAGGTGAAGCAGAAAGCAAGGTAAAAGTTTACAAAAATAAATAACATATCCAGAGTAAAGAGTGACAGCATGTAATTCCAATACAATCACCATTGCTTTTGTGTGTGAAAGGATGCCCATAAAAAAGGAAAAAACCTGAAAGTTTGAAATGAATAGTAAACCCTTTAACGTCTTAATCAGAACAATGTTTTGGAACAAAAGATGCAATATTATTGAGAAATTAGTCTAGAGGGCAATTACAGGAGCAAAATCTACATTGGCCCCATTTATTCACAAACACCTCAGGCACACAATTTGTCCTGGGTTCTAACTGAACTATTAACCAGCTCAGATGTGCAATATCAAAGTGAAACAGAATTTATTTCTTAGATAGCCATCATGCATAGAAAATGTGGAAAGGAATGTCGGTTTAGAAAGTAGCCCCAAAGCCCCTCAAAGTCACAAAAACAAGTGAATAATACAATAGATTAGCACACAGTTACTTTTTCTCTTGAAAGAAAAACTCAGATTGAACATTAGTAATGAGGTTTTCAGCACACCACAAAAGAAATAACATTCTACTTTAAGGACTGTGTTGTACTGACAAACCCAAGGTAATTTTCTCCCCCAGCTGTGGGATGCCCTGCTTTGTAACGTGGTCTTATTAATGGAATGAGTTGAGTTTGGTATCTGTTACCAAAGCAGAGTAACCTCAATGCAAGTATTTCTCATTTGTGGTGTTTTGTGGAGGTTAGAAACAACCTTTTAATGTTTATTGAGCAATGAAGAATGACATTACTTGGAGACAGCAGTGTGATATAAATCAGCCCAATTTAAGATGTAGAAGCCAGATTGTTCCAAAACAGAAATTATTTCTGTCCTTGGTCATATCTGTGAGAATCTTACAAGCACAGCACTTCACTCTGTTAAGCCTTTTCTTAACCTGTTCTTACTGGAAGGAAATGATAAGTTTCCTCAGAAACAAAAAACAACCACATTCAACTTCTGACAGAAAGAGGGATTCACTCCATCTAACCCAGGCAGCCAAAAGTGCTCTTTCCAAGCTCTGCCTTACAGTCAAAGGAGATAAAAAAGCACCTAAAGAAGGAAAGTAATTTCATCCTCAAGCTGGTTTCTAAAGCTAGTCAGAGGAAGACCTCTGTGGTGGTGCCAGTTTCTCTCCAATGACAGTAAATACAGGTTAGGGTACCTAATCAGAAACAGATGTGTCGTTTTCATCTATCTAATGGTAGAAGATATAAATACCACCATAAGTGTCTGAAAGAAAACCATAAAACTTCTGAGAACAACCGCGGAATCATGTTACTTTGAAAAGTAGATCAGACAGTGCTGCCAACACCCAGAAACAACGAGAAAGAACTGAAGAATTCCTCCTGCAAGTGCTGCTACTTCACAGCATCTCAGAAGATTTCCATAACTATTTTTGCCAGCTCTGCTTCAAGGTTTACTCTATGGGAGCAGTGGCCAGTTGCTTAAAGTAAATTCCATTTATTTTATCATGATGAAAATCAGTTTTGTAAGGCTTTTCCTTTCAAAATATTTTTACATAAAGTGCTTCAGAGTCCAGGTGAAAGAGGAAAAATAAGAATGCTCAGCTGAAAATATTCAAGCAAGAGCTGATGCTTTAAAATAGAAACTTCAACAGTTATGAAAACTGCTCTTTAACCTTATCACTAGAATATTTTTTCCTGTTCATTAGAGCACAAGTCCAAGCATGCTTTAGTCTCAAAAGAAAAACTTGTAAGAAAAAAATCCTTAACTTGTACTTTGCTACAGAGTATTTATCTTTATTTATGATATCTTTTCATAAGTTTGAAAATATTTCAAACCCAGTAAGAGATATAAGGAATGTGCTACATCAGTATTGTATATAATTCCTTTGAAATGTTTGTTTTCCTGTTGGTCCTTCACAGCACATTCACTAGTTACACAAAGTTTATGTCACTTGATGTGCTTAACTGTACACTGTCCTTCCTCTGCCAACTTCAACACAACTGAGACTAAAAGTGGATCCAAAACCAAACAAGTTCAATTTCAGAGAAACAAGGCAGGACATCTGATGCTAACAGAGAATCTTGAGATCAAACCATTTCTAATTTTATCACAATATTTTAATGGGAGTAAGCAGGCCCCTGACAATGTTTACCACACTTTCTCTACCTAGAAAAATTTTCTTCTATATGTACCATTTCTGTTTCTCAGTGAAGCAGGTGAAGTAACAAGGCAGATTCAATAGCACTGCTAGCTCTCATGACCACCCTCCCTATTAGCTTCAGTACTCTAGCAATTACATAAGAATCACCTCTTCCTTTATGGCTACAGAGGCCTGGAAAAGGCAGGTCTAAAACTTGTACATGTTTGTGAATATAAAAAAATTTCATAATCCTGGATATACTGATTAGATATTTGATAGGCTTGCAGCAAAAAGAGAATAAAGTGAGTTGTTTAAAGTCATACCACGAATCTGTGTGAAGTCCCAAGGGCATCTAGCCAGTGCTCTGTCTGGTGGCTCTTCTAATCTGCTCTAAAAGGAAAGCCACTGCAGGACTGGGAACTCAATCTGAATAGTAGCAAAACCTTGAAGTCTCAGTGAAAGGATCAACAGAATGAGAGGACTCTACACTGGATGTGCTTTAGGAAGAACACCTTGAAAAAATGGTGATAGCTCTGTATTTCCCCCCACACACACCCCCCGTTATCTACAGGTCATGTTAAAAGTGTGCAACAATGCCTGTCTCAGTGCTATACCACACAGTGAAGCAGATTTAAAACCTAATGAAGAGCATAATTAGAATGATGTCGTTAAACTTCCTCACTAACAGTAAATGCTTCCACTTACAGGAATCAATGAGAAAGAACTGACCGACTGTTTTTCTTCAAGTTCCCCTCTCATCCCTGTTTTCCTACACCACTGGCTGCAATAAGAACTTTTAAAAAACTCAACCAATAGACAGGTGATATTCAACAACTGAATATTAACTATGCATTTCTACAGTGATGTAGAAACACTTTGTTCTAAGAGTGTTACGTTTAATTAGCTAAACACAGAAATGTGAAAACAGACTTTGTAGTCACAGATTTTCATTTCACTTCACTCCAACAGTGAGCAGTAAGCACTGCCTATATAGAATGCTTGCAGTGCGCTTGATATTTTGAGGGACAGAATGAAGGCCTCAGAAAGCTGGAAAGAGGCACCAAGATCTAAAGAGAAGACTATTTTTTGAGTATTAGTAGGAGATGTCCTTAACAGTGTAAGCAGTTGAGCCCATTCAGTGCAAGAGTTTCAAAATTCTGCAGCTAACTGGAATTGTGTTTGCCACTGGTTACGGGTGCCCTTCAGCAGCTTTTTGCAATTGTGGCACCATAAAAGATCCTCTGTGATCCTCTGCTCTGGCAACAAAGAAGATTATGTTTCCTCATGTCTATTTGATCTCATAAACTGTATTTTTTTAATGAAGTGAAAAGACAGGCCATACTACATACCCCTAAGAGATGGCAGCCTACGTGCTATTAAGTAGGGGTGAAAGTTTATTAGTGCCAACCATTAACGGTGCAAATTTATACATACTGCATTTAAACCAGAAAGTCCTTTCTGCCATCACAAAACATCTGTTTATGTACAAGAGAGTAGGACTCAAATCCTCCTTTTAGTCATGTGTTGGTTTTTTTGTTTTGTTTTTGTTTGTTTGTTTGTTTGTTTGTGGGGTTTTTGTTCTTGTTTTTTGTTGGGGTTTTTTGGTGACGTTTTTTGCTTGTTTTTGTTTTTGTGTGTGTGTTTTTGGTCTGGTTTTTTGTTTGTTTTTGTTTGTTTATTTTTTATTTTTAAGGGTTAATTTTTCAGCAACATCTACAAGAGAAACAACTCTCTTTAGCAAGCAGAAAACTTCACTGGTTCCAGAGGAACCACATAAGGAAGTTGTTGCCCATACCTGTATTTACTTCATGGCTGCTGAGGACGGTGGGAATAGACACATGCCTTTGGCTGAGATGAATTTTATACTGGAAACTGCCTTTTATTTCCATTTGCTATAAAAGAGATGAGAAGGAACACCTCAAACGTACATGTTTAACTTTGAAAACCTACTTTCCCTAGTTTGGCAAATGACCAGACAGTAGGATGATATATCTCTTTTCTCACAGCATTCTGCTTTGTTCTGCTTCCCAGTTACATTTCAAACACTTTCAGGTTGGATCTATCTGTCCCCATCTGTTTTAGGTGCCCACACTGAGCAGAAGTTAAACTTCTGACCAATGAAAGTCAGATTTGCCAGTTTAAGCTGTTCACCTTCAAAACTCCTTTTAGAGAAAATAGAAAGTCTTCTCTAAGAGGGAAAAACCCCAAAATATATTCAAGCAACAATATGTTTCTCAAAACAAAAGTTGTCATAATGCAAAAATGCCCAAGAAACAAAGAAGGATCAAAGTGCCAATTCCAATTTGGTTCTGAAATACAAAAATCAAGAATCTTCTATAGAGAGGCTAGGAAGAAAATTCTACAGATGCAAATTGTGATGTAGGCATTTGGTGGGGGTCTTTCCTAAGGGACAGATGTTAAATATAAAATGTTTAAGTTAAATATAAAATGTTTAATAGATTGAGGGACACATTAATGCTAAAATAGTAAATATTTGCAGCAGAAATACTCCCTCTTGCTATGGAAAGTAAAATAAAACTGAATTTGACTTGGTAGCCAGATTATGACCGAGCAAAGTTAGGTAAAAACAAGCTGAGTCTGACAGAATGGTGGATTTGCACAGCTCAAACACAGGTCAGGCAGTTAAAACAACTGGAAATTATCAGTGAAATTTTCAAAAGTACTTTTGGAGCAGGCACAGGTTCTTCAGTCATTTGGATGCCCTCATGGCCTGAATATGATGGAACCAGTTTAGCCAGTGACAAGAGAAGCACAAACCAAAGATTTTGTCACATCAATTATAATAAAGGCAATAAAGCAGTCTTCTGTTCCTTTAGACTAGGCAGGTTTTTATGAGATGTGCTTGAGGAATAGCTGCAGTACCTGAATTAACCTAGTACTTGAGAGTTTTCAATCAAAGCCGACTGCAGGGACTTTTTAAATGTGTTCTTCTCATGTGCCAAAGGAAAGAAAAGCCCCAGAGAACTGAAATTGAATAAATGTGAGGCTGCACAAGACAGGGAAATAAGTCAGAGAATGCACTTTGAAAAATTGGAAATTTTCTATAAAGCCAAATTGCTGATAACTGGAAATAAAACCAGTACAGTAATTTTGAATCTGTAGTGTTGCTTTATTTAGCAAAGACACAAATACACTGTAGGACAAAGGAAATCCTGAGGGCCAGAAGAACACTGCAGCATTGATAGTGCTGGAGCAGCAAGGCATGTCTTTGGAGACTCAGAGGCATAGTAACATCTCTGATCAAATTTACCCTCTACTGGCCATAATTAGATTCTGCTGGCTGAGGACAGAAGATGATGAGAAGGAGAAAAACATTTTATAACCTTAGACAGAAGAGCTATACACAGTAGTTTGAAGGCCGGATCTGATAAAGGGTTTAGGTTTGAATGGAATAGAGGCTGCAGTCTCCAGCTTCTAGTGCCTGACTCCCAGAGGGGGAATGAGAGCAAGGTGCAGCCTGAAAATAGACTTACAGCAATATAAAATCACAGTGCTGCAAAATGAGCTCCCCCTCTACCATCCTTCCAGACCTTCTCTTTTACACATCCTACCCCGTCTCACTAAAGGATTAGTAAACCTGGCCCACAGTCACATAAAAATACATTACCACCATTGTCACTTGTTTGATTTCCAAACAAAACAAGGGGACGATGCTACTCCCCACATATCATTATCATTAATCACACTGACAGAAGGGAAGAGTTAAAATCCTACCAGTGTGGAAAGTCAAGGGGTGGAAAAGTTGACTGTGCTCTAAGCGGTGATCTCAGCACAGGAAGAAGCATCACCAATCAGGGCCACAGTCCCATAGAACCTGAGTGCAGTAGGCAGAGCTAGGTGTTGAACAGGCTCCACTGCCATCCCCAGGCATGATGAGGGAGCAAACTAGATGCAAGATCTGTCCGGGGGTATAGCCAAAGGTAAAAGAGGAAGCAGAGACAGCTCTGCAGCCAGGTAGCCCTGCAACTTAGATCCAGGCAAGGGCAGAAACTCAGGCCTGAGATTAAATGGAGTTTCAGAATACCCTCTATTACACTGAATGAGGAGTCAAAAGTGCCTTGTCAAACACTTGGGAATTTGAGAGATCAAAACTTTGAGACATGAAAGGAGGGAGTGATGGGAGAGCCCCACAAAATGTGGCAGTTTGCGAGACTTAGCCTGGGTGCTCTCCAAGCACCTGTGTCTGTGAGACAGGCACTGCCCACAAACACACAGTGGTTGATTAAACTCTGCATCAATAGAAGGGAGTTGTTTATCTGCAAAAATAACATGGGTCTCCACCCTGACCATGGGGGCAATGAAGGATCACACAGCCCTGGGGTACACAATTCCCAGGAGAACATCTCCCTCAGGAGGCAGGATCCCCCCGAAGTGACCTTGGCAGGTTTGCAGCAGAGAAGGCTCAATACAGACACAGAGATCCTTTTGGAGAATGCCAACACCCAAGCACTCAAGGGGCTGCCACCTCCATCCCATGAGTCCTCCTCCTCCTTCCCACATGGGCAGGAGCATGCAGTGCCTTGGGACAACCAGGGCCACGTCCCTCCATGGGGACAGACTGCCACTGCTCCCCTGCCCACAGAGCTCCCTGGGACACCGGGAGCCACAGGACTATTGTGTCCACCAAGACCACGGTTCCACAGGGGCTGCAGAGATGAATCCAGGCACAGCCATGTGCAGGGTTCTGCAGAGCAAAGCCACCCAGCCATGGCAGAAGGACAACCTGGACAACCACGAGCTCCAGCAGCAGGAGAGCTGACATGGACTTGGCAGCTCAAAGACAGACCCTAGGGAGGTGAGTGGCAGGGGCAGGTATTGCGTGGTACAGGATGTGTTACACAGGAAAGCGTCCTTGTGTTGAGGAAGAACTCCTCAAGAAAACCTGCCTCTCTCTCATCTGCCAAGGGAACACATTCCTCTGCCTTGGGCAGCCAGAGATGGCAGGTCTGGAGGGGCTGGGAGCCATCCCAAGCACACAGGAGGTACTCAAGTGGCCTGAAGCCCATGCATGTCCCCAGTGAGCCAGGGACCTTGGCCAAGGAGAAGGACTGGGAATACAATATTCACAAAGAGCTATCCCAAGGTATATGAGAAGAGAAGCTAAAATCTCCAGTCCAAAGGTATATGGGAATAGGAATAACCTAAAATCTTCAGTGCCCTTGGAGATTTGGGAAGACTACAACAAAAGCCAGATGTCTTGGGATGTGCCAGAAGACCACAGCAACGAAGAGCTGCCTCAGTGGGAAGGTGACAAGGGCATGGCAGCAGCACAAGGAGCAGCCAGCAGCTGGCAGGGTGTGTTCTCTGCCCCAGGTGGTCTCAGGAACACTGAGGATGACACAGCCACACCCCAGAGCCCAGCACGGCCCCAGCAGGGCAGGCCCAGCCCGGCCATCCCGGGGAGCAGCACCCAGGCCAGGCTGGCAGCGCCATGTACGGCAGCGCTGCCCGTGCACCCTCCACTCTGCCAGACTGCTCCTGGCCATGTCTGAGTGACATCCCATATGATTCCCCTTCAGCCAACTTTGTTAGTCCTGGACTTTGCTCTTTGGCTAAGAAAGATTTTGTTCAAACACTCTTGCATGCTGTCCATGCTCTTAGAAAATCTAAAAGAACTGTGAAAAAAAAAATTAAATCTGGTTCATATTTTTACCACAAATATTTTGTCAAGATTTGATACTTCTTATTCAATAAGAGTAATTTTGGCCAATTAATTAAGTTTTGTGAATACAAAGAATGGATTTAAATACATAAAGCTTGCAGGTACCTAGGCTGAGATAAAGTACAGTTTTAAATTTCAGAGGATCTTTTTATTGTCCCTAAGCAAGTGACAACAACTACCAAATATAAAAACTATCTTCCTTGACTCCAGCCTTCAGTCTTCTTTAACTTTACCAAGCTTTGATATGAAGTTCATCTTAGTATCAGATTATTGAAGAAAATCAGGAATGTTCTCCAGCGGTTGCACCGAATTGTATTTTAAATAATATACTCACTTTTCCCTTTAGAGCTGAGAGTCAGTTATCCAGAACCCAAAACAATATAAAGGCATGTCCATTTTTGTAAAAGCTATTAAATAAATTATGTTACATAGATCGTTCCTTAGTTTCACACAGAAATGATTCTGGTTTGGTAATACAGAATTCTCACTTCTACTTAATGGTAGCTGGAAAATGGCATTCTGCTTATCAAGAAACTATGATAGTGATATTTTCTAAATATCACATCAGGATGAAAGCCGAAGTTGCCAGATCTCCTAGCTAGTAAAACCTCAAAAAAATTTTTTTTCAAAGACATTTCAAAGACATTTCATTTCATTTTCAAGCAGTCAAACCTCTTGTGAATACTAAAAAAGAGGTATGAAGCAATACATTTGTATTTGAAATACATTGTATTTGAAATACAATGCATGCTAAGAACTACATCTAGATGGCCTGATAAAATAATTCTAGATTTCTTCCCATAAAGTGTTATCAAAAAATAAATAGATTTTAGTGACATAGAGGTCACCTCAGACATCTCTCCAGCGAAAATTATAAAAACTTCAAGTGTTCTCGCAGTCCATTTGCTGATTTTTGCGCAAATAAAACGTTTGAGCAAATAAAAAAGCTGATTTATTAAATATATATATTTAGAAACCATTATTTTAGGGAAAAGAGGACTAGAAGGGATCAGGTACATCCTCAGTAAATTTGCAGTTGACACACCTGAAGGAAGGGATGCCATCCAGAGGGACCCGTGGTCTAATAAGGCCAAGTGCAATGTGCTGCACCTGCCTCAGGGCAAACCCCAGTATCAATCAATGCTGGGAATGACCAGACCAAGAACAGCCCTGTCGAGAAGGACTTGTGGGTGCTGGTGGGTGAGAGGCTGCACATGACCCAGCAATGCACTCACAGCCCAGAAAACAAATTGTGTCCTGGGCTTCATCAAAAGCTTGGCCAGCAGGGTGAGGGAGGGGATTCTGCCCCTCTACATCATTTTGGAGAGACCCCACCTGGAGCACTGCATCCAGCTCTGGGATCCTCAGCAGAGGAAGGACATGAACCTGTTGGAGGCAGCCCAGAGAAGGGCTGTCAAGATGGTTAGAGGGATGGAGCACCAGTGCTAGGAGGAAAGGCTGAGACAACTGGTTTTATTGGGCCTGGAAAGGAACCTTTAGGGTGACCTGACGGAGCCCTTCTGGTACCTGAATGAAGCCCACAAGAAAGACGGGGAGGAGTTTTTTACAAGGCCATGTGGTTACAGAACAAGGGGGAATGGCTTCAAACTGAAAGACAGTAGATTTAGATTGGATATTAGGAAAAAATTGTGCACTGTGAGGGTGTGGAGACACTGGAACAGGTTGCCCAGAGAAGCTGTGAATGCCTAATGCCCAGAAGTGTTTAAGGACAAGCTGGATGGAGCTCTAAGTAACCTGGTCTAGTGGGAGGTGTCCCTAATCATGGCATGGGGGTTAGAACTAGATATCTTTAAGGTCCCTTCCAACCCAAACTGTTCTATGGTTCTATGATCTGTACGAATATTGCCAACCTTTCTGTTTAATTTTTCTACTTCAAGGTGTGCAAATTATATAAAATCACTCCTTTTCCAGAAATAACTCAAACTTTGCGTGGTTTAATAACATTTATGTATTTCTATTTTTCTCCTCATTTTTCTGCTTTTATTTTTTTTTTGTTACTTTAAATAACTCTTGTGTTTATTAAAGTATCTACTCTTGTCTTTATATCTACTATATATTTAGCCAATTCTTGGAAAAAAAAGTGGCAGCCCAAAAAGAAACATAATCTGATGGCTGGTTTGTGTACACACATTCCCACACAGAAACACACTAATCACGAGCAATAAAACACCATCTGTCAAAAGCACATAATGTAACTTCTGAGGAAAGTCTACTGAGTGAAAACAGAAAAAAAATTCTTAGTGGGCTTTAGTGAAGACAGATTAATTTAAAAATCACTTTCTGATTTGTGGATTAAGGGAGCTGTCACAGTCTGGAGAGGGTTTATATTTTATATTAAATCTCCACAGCAGTGCAAATATTTGTGTCCAATATCTCCTTCTGCCAGGCCTCTTTCCCTCCCTCCTTCCCTCTCAAGCATTTTGATGCTTTTCTCTGTTGGTTCTCTTCTCACACTATCGTTCTGCAGACCTTTCGTGTACCACTACCAGTGAGGTTATTTGCTTCTCTTGCTAATTAGCACCATATGAACAGTATCCACAAAATCACCCTTCTCTGAACCTCACAAGCAGACTTTTTTTGCACAAATACAGTCAAAACTAGAGTTGGAGACCCCACAAATCAAGTTCAAATCCACTCATGTAACTTCTAATGTATTTATTCTTGTACTGAGATCAGAAACTCTAAGAGGGCCCTCCTGAAACGTGTCAGCAAAATGGAAAAATATTCACATTTTTCCATGTTAAATGTTCAAAAATTTGCTTGATGGACTACACAGTGTTATTTACATGATGTATTTCAAATATAGTTCTCTATTACATGTTGAGAAAAAAAGAAAAGAAGGAAAAAAGAGCGAGGATCACTCTCTTCCTTGGAGAAATGTGTCACAGTGGGCTATCTTTAATTGTTTCTCTCTTAAAACAGTAAGTCAGCAAAGAGGAGACCTGAAGTCAATGCTTAACTGAGCCTAAGAGATTCAAATTCATATTTTCTGCCTCCTCAAGACTCACCCTACACACTTGCTAAGTGTAGCTAAATAGGGAAAACTTTCTGGGTGCTCTGGGCCACAGTGCAGAGGAGAATGCAATAATCAGCCCATTAAGTCTTGCTGATTATCCTGAGTTCTGCTTCCTCCTTCTGTAAAGTCCCTGAAGCAAATAAAAGCATAATCCAAAGCACAGAAAATGCCCTAATCACTACAGTAATGCCCCCCCTCCCTCCTTTCTGCTCTCTCTCTTTTGATCAAAGAGTCCTACATGTTCAGTTGTATACTAGCCCTGTTTACGGCAAGGTCACCTGATTTAGGCTGGGACAAGAGCTTCCACTCAGCACTTCCTCTGCTCTGGTAAGTGAGTAACAGAAGTAAAAACTCTTCAGGCTGAGAAAGGAATTTATCCTGGTCATACACTCTCCCAGTATGTATTCCAGCCAATTAGGCTGTAATACAAAAGATGTGTAGCTGGAGCATCACACCACTCTTGACGTTGTGGAAAGGATCAGTTCCTTGTGAAAGATTCTTTGTAAGCATGCACTAACTGAAATATGTTTGATCTGACTAAACTCTTGAAAACTGGAAGAATGACTGCCTACTTTCTGAGCCTTTATCAGAGTCAGGAGACCTTGCGGCTAACAGAACTGGCTTGGGGAGAGTAAAGTTCAAAAACAGCTCTAGGTCCCTGAAACTGCCCCATCAATGGCGAGCTATCTATAGGGAAAGATTTTTAAACTTCTATCTCTGATAGGCTGCACTTTTGAAAAAGAATTTACCCTTAAGATCTGTACTTTGCCAGCACCAAATTGAATGATCCTGTTCAGTTTTAAAGCTGTAAAAATACAGCTTCACCTCCTTGACTGGTTTATCAATCAACTTACTCGCATTTTTATCCAAGCATATGGATTTTTTATCAGTTTTCTTTTCTGTCATGTACTAACCTTTCTTCCAGGCTGTTTGACTTCCAAAGTTCTTTAAAAAATGCAGAGTTTTCATTCTGAAATTAAATTAGACTACTAGAGCATTCATGATAAGCAGTATGCACATCTGCATGCAAAAGAATACCGGGGTTAAATGAATAGCTCTTTTATGCAAAGAAAAGAGCAAACAATGAGGATTTGGAGGGTCCAAATAATGAATCAGATAGTTCAGTTGCAGACCTGGCCCTAACCTTCCCCTCAACATCTGCAAGTTGATGCTAAGGCCAGCATTAGCATTTAATTAAAAGACTCCTCTCCTAATTATATCCCATTTTGATCAGAATTAAAAGAGTCAAATGAAGGCAGGCCTGTCTCTTGACACTGAAGACAACCTTTTAAAGTGTTCTACTGCCTATCCCAGCAGAAACAACCACATATCTGACCGAGGAAGAAGTTCCTTGTCTGCAGGACGTTCTTAATGACGCAGGAGGCTCAAGGTCTTCACAGTAACACTGGTATGTCCAGCTATACTCATACAGCAGAAGACAGTCCAGGACAGTATGTCTAACATGCTTACTGAATTTCAAAGAAACTTCATCTCCCCACTTCAGTCAGTGGCAGAATGGAGAGCTCTCCACTTAGGTTAGTAAGGAAATCCCAGACCAACTTCACCTTCTAAATTAAATAAAGTTTTAATGAAAGTGTCCCAAATATTTAGATCTACCAGAATCCTAAAGGGCACATGGCACACTCCCACTGCTCCACAAGCTGCTCCTTCACCTGTGTTCATCTGGAAATCCCACTTGTTCTTGTCCATATTCACCATCAAATCTCAATGCTGAGTTCCCCACATTTCTTTCCACCTATATTCTAAAAGAAAGTCACAGACAAGTCGAAATTTTCTGAGGCCCTGTTGTCTACAGATTGTTCGTGATTTTACTTGGAATGGCTGTTGTTGTCTGAATAAGACAAAGTTCAAACTATCCAGCTGGTTCTCATGTGTTCATAGTCTGGCAAACTAAGGCCAAGTTTCTAAACTCCCAATGAATGATCAGAGCTGGGATGAATGATGTTTCTAGTTTTGCCTCACTTCAGTTTGGGTAATCTTTGTTTTGTCTCACTGCAGTTCAGGTTCTCTCTTCATGCAATTGCACTGTACCAAGCATCAACTCAGAAATTAGTATATGGATATCAAAGATAGCAAAAATATCTGGAGAACCTGGGTTTTGTGAAACGCCAAGAAAAGCATGGCACAGGCTGTACAGGCTGCACACAAAGCCAGCTTGGGTTCATCACTTTGCCGATCTGAGCTGGGTATTGACCCTCTTGGTCCTGGACAAGCCACAGTGTTGTCTGTAGCCCAGTCTACTTAGCTTCCCTACATTCTAGCAAGACCCATTAGTCTGTGCATAGCACTGCATGAGGCCCTTAGCTAACAGGCAAATAAGACAACCCAGCAGGAAGAATGGAGAGCTCTCTTTTATGCTACTAGACAAGCAATTATTGTAACTGAATAGTTAACCTGGACAGTAACTCACTAAAATTTTGGGTGGCTTCTAACAGCTAAAGAGAAATATCTTGGCTTTTTGCCTTTTCTTTTTTTTTTTTTTTTTTCCTCCTAGGCTTCCTCTTTTTAATAAATAATTCAGTGCTTGGACAGTGTTCAGGAGAAATTAGTCGTTAATTAGAATTTAACAAAATGCATTCCTTATGCTGGCTGACTGGACTTCCCTCAACAGTCTCATTATTCCCCTTGATGGAGTAAATAACATAGCTACAATTTTCAGGAGCAATTTAAATTTTTTTCTTTGACTACTGAAGACAGCATCACGTTCATTTCCTAGCTTGGAATCAATGCCTGCACCATGAAGACAATGCAACTTTCCTGTAATAAGGTTAGTTGCGCCTGTGATGAATTACTTTTGGGTCTTAATGATTCTCAGCATGGGGTTTCTTTTCCTCTTGCTTGGAACATTTGAGTTATTTTTTTCCCTTTCAACTAATGTCAAGTATCACTGGCTTGGATCTTAATTAAAGCACTTAATTGTTGAGCTGATTTTTGTTTCTTGCTAAGGTGGGATTAGATAGTGTTGGCCTATATTATTTCTCTCTTTTTTTGTTTCTTTTCCAATCTTATGCCTTTTAAGAAAGAACTTTTGCATTTCAGTCATTTAACAAGGGTTTTTTCCTACTAGGTGTGGGTTTCTCTTTTTTATCAAAAGCTCTTTTCAGTCATTCCAAATACAATGTCTCTATTCTACAACCTGGCATGTCTCAATCCTCTGTTCAAATCACTTCAAAAAGGATTCCAAGCAGAATATTCAATTAGACTGACATGACCAAAAAACACAAATGAAAGTTTAATTATCTAGTTACAGCCCATGGCTACCTCAGCTGGGCCATCTTCAGTTCTGCTTTCATGAGCCCAACTGCAGTTCATCATTTGGGCCACAAGCTGTTCTCGCTGTCATATCTTCATTAGTAAAAACAAACAAACAAAAAACCCCAAACAAACCAAAACCCAAACCAACCAAACAAAAAGCGGTAAGAGGAGGGAAAACAAAAAGCAAGGTATCTGATCATTCATCTAGAAGAAACTGTCCTATCGAACAGCACGCCCAGACACAAGAAATGACAGTGACATAGGGAAGGGGACTTCAGGTTGATTAATGTTTATGAGATGAATGAGTCACTTTTCATCATACTGGCTCTTTTAAATCAGCACAAATGAATTGCTCAATAGTCCCTGTCCTAGCACATGAGCACAGAGTCTAGATCTGCTTAAGAATACAAGAGACTGAAACACAGATCACTAAAATTAAAACAGATGGACTCCATCTCACAAATTATTTCCATTTTGCAACTGGGAGCCTCAGAAGACATTGCACACAGACACCCTGACTGGTTTGTCATACAAATAGTTGACTTGCATCTTGCAAGATGGATATGATTATCTACCAGGCTGTGCTCTGGCAAGTAATTGTAATGCAGAGCTGTACACCTACAGGGCATCTGGCAACAGTTTGCAGTGGGATCACTAGGGAGAATAAAAGCACACAGAGCTGGAGAAAGAGAATTTTCTCCCATAACTAAGTACATATTTTACAAATATTTTACAAATAATTTTACAAATCCTTGGAAACTACAAATATGACTACTCAAAAAAAAAAAAAAGGGGGGGGGGGCATAAAGGTTCAATGCAAACAAGAAAATAAAGTGTTCAATATGTTGACAATTAGAAGACAGACCGAAACACAAAAATTAAATATGAGGGTAGGGGAAAATTCAATAAATGCCTGAGACAGGCAAGTCGTCAAATCTATGCTATGCTTCTGAGGTTTCATGAACAAGGCAGAAAAAAATCTTTGCTGAAATAAAGTACCATCGGGGCTTTCCGCCAAATATAACAAATGGTGAAGGCAACAGTGGGAAAATCACTCCTCAACAACAGGATACGGGTAAAATTGCCAGGGCATGACACCAAAAAACCTCTATGCAATCAGGAAAACCACAGGAAGTAAAACAATCTACCTTGCTAGGTGATGTTAAAATATCAGCCTGGACAGAAACTGAAGGAGAACAATTATCATTAAGAAATTGCCTGACACTAGCTTTCCCACAGTACAAGGAAATTACCTACCTTACCTTGCTTCTGCATTTTAATCACACTGGTTATTAAACTGTTATTTAAGGCATTGCAAGGGTAAAGGTTAAAGGCTACAACATGGGTACATATATCAAGTCCAAAAAAGCCAGTGTGTTGCCAGAAGGGCTGTGGGACCACAGTCAGAAGCACTGAAGGTATGGTAGGTAGTGAGAAAGTACAAATGCATGCCATAGGCATTGCCAGTTCTCAGTACAACTCTGCACTATGTAGGCTCACTTGAGCTCCCAAAGAGTTTGCATCATGGGGATGAAACTCAGCACTGAAAGAAGAATTAGACAATTAGGCTACAGTAAGCGAGGACTTCTTGAAAATCTTTGATTTTAGCACTACAGTGGCAGAGTATATTACATGTGCTGTGGCAGAAGCAGTTAGGAAGCTTAGAAACTGGATGGGATGAAGGCAAGAAGCACCTCTAACAAAAAGAACTCTAAAACATTATTTGCTTAGGTGCTAGGGGTATGATGGACTTTATCAGGGAAAAAATCAAAAACAACCCCTCCCCAAAAAGAAACCAAACCCACAAAAAAGCAACCAACCAACCCTCCCCCCCCCCCACAAAACCAAAACAAAAAAAAAAAAAAAAAAAAAAAAAAAAAAAAAAAAAACCAACCAACCCCCCCCCCCCCCAAAAAAAAAAAAAAAAAAAAAAAAAAAAAAAAAAAGGAAAAAAAATAAAATTGAACAAGTAATAAAAAACCAAAACCATGTTATTTAAATGCTGCATGATTTCTTCAGAGGTTTGTGTATGTGAATGTAAGACAGCTTGCATCATTAAATCATGAGAGAGGAAACAAGAAAGAATTTGAAAGCCTGGCATTCATGAAAGAAGTAATTTGGGATCATACGTCTTTCTAGCAGAATATTACCCATGCTGGAGAAAAGATAATAATTTCTACCATCAGGTTCAACAACCAGTCACTGACTGGGACAATTTGCCAGCAGCTTCAGGCTGCAGCACACAACAGTGTTTTGTATGTATTTGTCATCTTTTACTCTATAGATTTTGTCCATTTAGGATTTTTAACCCAAAAGGTGCTATTTAGAAGAGGAGTGCAAAAATAATTTTAAAGAACTCCTGCTGAATATGTGACACAGTTTTGGCTGGGAGAGGGGAAGAAACACTGTCTGAGTTTAGTTTGCATAGTGAATTTAAGAAATCACAGCACAGATAGAAACCTGTTCAGAATGGTTCTAGGTTTGCCTCCCAGGACGGTTTTGTGCTTTCCATGTTAGTGACACTGAAATCAATCATGCCTTCAGAGATAAGTCTTTATCATATTAAGATCTAGGCTGCTTCTATTTCAACTAAAATACATAATTTGAAGTATACATTTGAATTTTCTCATTGCAAATTCTGTTCTTGGCATCTTTTTTCCATTTTTCTACAGACCAATGAAAGCTCTCAGCCTGAGTGACAAAACACCTCTGATTTCTCTACTGCTTGCATTCAGAGGAGAGAGGTCACTCTGTAATGATAAAAACATGCTGACACCTACAAAGTTAGCTATGCTGGAATTAAATTAGAATTCATGCTCATCCTCTCTGGAACAGCCTGATGCTTCTCTCCTCCTTCAGTAGCAGAAAGAGGCTGAGAAGGGAATGTAAGTATGCAATGGTATAATTCAAACAGCAGATTTGAAGAGGAAGGACTGAGAAAACCACAAGTAACCATTACAAAAGGTGACTATATGGAAAATGCCAGCATACAGTCATTTCATTTTCATACATTTCCCTTAAGGAAAACAATATAAAAATTAGATGTTAAAAAAACTCGCAGCTACAGAAAACAACGTGTCTCTTAGAGTAGCCACTCTAAACAAGTACCACACAACAGCAAAAGCAATTTGACATTAACTTTCAATTTTTACTATCTCTGCACCTAAGGAAAACCTGGAAAAATAACAGCTGACTTCTTCTTGTCTACATCATCTGCTTAAGAAATCAAGAGATACGGCAAGGGATGTCTAGGGAACACAACCACACATCTATCTAATGAGAGCTTATCCATAAGGAAGAGGGCAGATTTCTAGAATATATTTTACTGTGAATTTTGGACATCTCTGATCCATTTCAGTGTACGACAAGTTGTTTGCTGGGAATACAGAAGATTGTTTTCAAATGATGAAAAATGAGTTTGCACACAGATCTGAACATAAAATGGTGAACCCAAAAAAAAACATACCCTGAAGAAATTCTGAGGAATCTATTAAGTAGCCAACCCACTTAGCCTCTTCAGAACCTTCTCCTTGTTCTCCATAGGGAACTCAGACGTCTGCTGGCAAATACTCCTGAAGGCCAAGTCTCACAGTTGAAAGCAATAGGTTTCCTAAGGGGCCATGGGATTTTGACCCCAAGCTTGCTAAGTGCTGCACCATCAGCTCTCTGCCCAGCTTACAGATCACAGGAGTTTCTCAGTTTGGGAAGAGAATAAAATTAAATTTTAAAATGTGATCTGCCACAAGGCTTTTGAGGAAACAGTTTCTCTGATGTGAAAGTCAGAACTAAAAGGACTGCCCTTGTTGGTCCTCCTGTTCTATCTGCTCACTGAAAGGGCAGATCTGTATCTTGTGACAAGAATAGGAAGAGCTTTGTAAAGTGTTATTGGTATATTCCCATCTGTCATTAGTTTCCAATGCCAGTGATCTAAGGCGAACAAAAGGGATGAGCTACTTCTCAGGGGACAGTTACATACACTTTTCAGGTATGAGTATAAATAATTTCCCACTGGAAAGATGGCTACTTCCTTTAGAAATGTCATGGATACAGTGAAGTGAAACCTCTACCATAAAAGCTGAATAGTTCTATTGCACTCCCTCTTCCTCTCCACACAGACATGCATATATGTGCTGTAGGATTGCTATATATGTTTCAATAGTGTATATATATATATACACATATATATACACACACATGTATACACACACACACACACACACACACACATATATATATATACACACATGCTGCTTTGTCGTTGAATAGCTATGGTTGCTTTAGCCTCACAGTACTTCTTGGACAACAGCAAGGATCTTCTCTGTATTTTACATGCAAGCTAAGCATCTGCCCAAGGTCTTGCACAGTCTGTGACAGGGTTGAGAACTGAACTCTGTGAATAAAAGCTTCCTTTTCCTGTTGAGAGAAAACCCAGAACATTCATTTTTCCAATTATTAGTGAAGAACAAGTATTTCATTGATGTAGTTTTGATAGACTAATCTATGACATGAATCACAATAAGATTCAGATCCAAGTCAGGTCAGATCATGCCCTCTCTACAGTAGTCAAGGTAGCAGCAGTCTTAGGCATTTTAGCAGTAGAGGACCTTTGGTAGCTCCAAACTCTTCCCTTCAGGAAGCACTGCTTGGCTGGCCTATGTGATACACCCACTGATCCTGCTCTGAACACACTAAACGTTCAATTTGCCAAATAATGGCAGCACTGTCAGAAAACAATTCACAGACCCTACAGCATAGCTCAAATATCCTACAAATATATTGGCTGAAGCTAAGAGTTACATGTATATTTGGGTACAAACACGAAGGAGTGCACTTCCTTGAACTAGTCCTTTTCTATGTATGAAATGCCAGGGAAGGATGACAAAGCTGACTGAAACATTACAAACCTAGTACCCTCTGCAGTCAAAGAAGAGAGACAGCTTTATTTCTAATGTCATTCGGAGGTTTAGACAGACACAGATGAAACAAAAAAGAGAGTGGTAGCACCAGGATACCAAGAGCACCAAACTCTCACAGTAACAATATAGACCTAGCACCATTACCAAATCTCTCAACTCTTTGAAACAGAAAACTATGGCCTTAATGTCTTTCAAAACTTTATTCACCTCAAAGATGTGGGACAACTTGCTATGGAAAGAGACCCTCCTGTGAGGACCCAAGGTGGTAGAAGTGCCATGTTACTGAATGGTGACTCAGGGGTGTACTGTGTCCTCCAAGGATCTCCTTGACCCTGTATTTTGGAGTGGACATACCTAGTCCTCAAGCTTCCCTGTGGTTGATTCCTCATCCTGTAACCAGGCACAGCTGCTGCAGCAGATCTAACAGCAGCCATTGCAGAACTGATCTACAGCACTGCTATTGACCCTGCATCAGGATAAAACAACACCAGGGCCGACTGTGGGACGATGATGCTTGTGCACGCAATCTGGCTCACCCAAACCACACAGAATATGGGAGAGGTCTAGATCACTGATAAGACAGTTCATAGGAAACAAATTTTTATTCATAAGCTGCTGTATCTCCCATTCTGTGACAGCCATACAGTTAGGTAGGACTGTGAAACTACTGCAGAGTAACAATGGTGTTCAAGGCCTGTTACTCATCAAAAGAAGCATTCCTCCCCTTTTTTAGCCTGTCTAAATTAACTGCATTTCTTTCAGCACAGATAGAAAGTTCACTTCACTTTTGTTTGACACTTACTGTCAACATAGAGTCAGTCTTTTGTGCTTTGGGTTTTCACACAGTTCAGGGAAATGCCTGCATTTGTTTATTTTAGAAAGAGATGATTTTTCCCCCTATCAGGCATAGTATATTTTACAGCTTATTTACACAAGATGTTAACAGTGGGTGAGATTTAAGCTGACAATGTCTCCTTAAGTTAAGACTGGTTAATTCTACAGTCTAATAAGTCTCAACATTCCTATAAATATATGAACTTTTCCTTCATGCAAGGCCTAGCTTGACTTTGACAGTCTTTGAGGGAAGGTCATCAAGTCCTTCTGCAAAGCTGATATGGGGAGCCATCCAAAAGTTGGACCTTTGAAAGGTATCTCACTAATATGAAGAAAAGGATCTTCTTTCCAGCTAGCATCAGTACAAATGTCTTCTTCTCTCTTGCCAATACAATGGCAGTAATACCAGTAAAATATAATTCTTTAAATGGGGATAGTTCAGCAGGTCAATGGGGAAACAGTCTAAAAAATAAAAAAATAGCATCTTAAGAGCCAGTCTGATTAGGCAGACCAAGTTACTAAGATACAGCTCCTGTTTAAATGTGCCTGAAGAGCAGGGAGTACCTTTTCATTGCTTTAATGTTAACAGGCTTTCTTAGTTGCTGCCATTATCATTAGCAATAATATTGTTGCATTAATCCTTCGTGGATCTTTCATAGAGGAAGAAACTGAGACAGATAGGTCGTGCAAGGCCAGCATCAGCAACATAAACAACCCAAGCGCCTTGTCTCTCGCTCTGTTCTCCATCTGCTTGGTACACTTCATGCCTAAGGTAAGAGCAAAGAGGGGCCTGAATTTGTTACAGAGCAGATTGTCTTTCTTAGCATGCAGTCACACAGAGCAAAAAGGCTACCACTGCCTGTTGCTTCTTGCCAGGCAGATATTGAGTTGCTATCCTTGGTTATTTGAGCATAAACTGTTCAGGTGACCATGCCCTTTGGCTGAGTCTTATTGTTTTTGTATTCAAATCTGTCATTCCAGTCTAAATCTTACTTGCAGCTGACTGCATCATAATGAATGAATTATTTTAACTTTCCAAAAATAAGTATACACATCCTTTAAAAACATCTAATCTATTTGCACTGCCAAGGTCTTTCCCTGTCTCCTTGACATCTCTTCCTGTATTGGGATGTAAAATGAAATTTTCTTCTCCTTTAAAAGAACTGGAAAGAGCTAAAATGCAAGGAGAGGAAGGAGAGTTGCTTCATGCAGTCTTAAAGGAGGGTCTCCCAGGTGTCCATAATTTGTCCTCCTGACTTTCCTTGCTCTTTGTTTCCCATCCCCTTTGGCTTTAGCCTAGCTCTGCTGGCGAGGTTCCAGTCATTTACAGAAATGAAAAGTTTGAAAACAAAATAGAAGCTTTGATCAAGAAAAGTTCAGCTAAGAAAGAAAAAGGGAAGCACAAACACTGACAACTCAGGCGGAAAGTAAGGCAAAAGCAGGTTCATTATGAACTGACAGACGTTTCTATGTCTGCTTGCAAAGTCAAAACCTTCCCTGCTGCTCATTCTCCTTCAAAATGCTATGCATTAACAATGAAAAAATTGTTTTGTTTTCACCTCTGGCTTTCCTCCGTGTGCCAACATTCTTTGTTTTTCCAATTTCAAAAAGGTTATCTTGCAGGAACCATCAACTCTAGTGACCTCTGTGCCTATGCATGCACACATAAGTGTGTACACATATACACCTACAATCAGCAGTTCTTTGATTTTTATTTATTCATAGCCAATTCTCCCTCCCGCTCCTGTATGTATTTATGTCTTAGTTTGCAATGAACTTGTCAGCTGCTGTTAATGGAGAGATCTCTACACTATTTTTCTATTATAAAGAAAGCAACAAAGCTGACATGGAAAGTACCAGGATCCTCCCAGATTTTTCATCATACACACAATCTAGCACATTTTGGATTATATTGAAAAATCCTCCCCCAAATTCTAAGCATCCAAAGCAACCTCCTTACAATCACCTTGTTCGCATTTGTGAAAAAGTCTGAAAAAGCCTGCTCCATACCTGCAGTCTGCATCATTCAGGACCTCAAAAAACATCTGTGCTCACCGTATGCCCTAAAATGCAGACAGGATGAAGAACAGAGCAGTTCTGGAGAGTGCATTTCCAGTAGTTGTGGTAATAATACCACAGGCATGACACTGGTGGGTCAACTGGCTGTTGCCAAGCAGTTGGTGAAGGTCTGCAGAACAGGCTTGATGGAGAAACCTTCAGGCAAAGGGTAAAGCACTCCTATCAGTATATATTATTAAAAACAAAAGTAGATCCAAGGTTGCTCCACTTCTATATTTGTATTTTCTTATCTTAAACCTAAAATCTGCAAATGAACTCTGAGCCCTTACATTTATTTTAAAACAGCACAATAAAGTTACTGCCACATTAACTAAAAGCACAAATGAACCAGAGGAAGATTATCCTCAAAATCATAAAACTGCAGGGCTCATGTGACTAATTCTTTACTTTATTGTACTTCCATATTGTGTTTTGGTACTGAAAGGAAAAAAGCACACATAATCCAAAATGAATACACTGTTTGTCCTTCAGAGTCCCAGTATTGAGGCACTGGAAGGAAGCCCTTTCTTCAAATTCAAATATATATTTTGACCTGTGATTAATTTTTCACTTGGTTTTGCTTTTTACTTTATCAAGAGAAACATAATTTTAAAGAAAGAAAAACTTGCAGCAAAATATCAGTGAAAGCAACTACAGATGATGGAAACAGCTATTTTTGAGTAATATCACATTTATATTTTGACAACTACCTTTATACTCAAAGTGAATTCTTTTTACTATATATATGCAAATTAAATCAATAAAAATTGCATGTGCCTGCTCTGTATGATGCATTTTGGAAAAAATGTTAAATATTGTAGAAGTATAATCTACTCACATAGTTCAATATTTACTATTTTAAAATTACTACCTGCATATATATGGATGAAGGGACCTGTTATGTGCACAGAACTCTGTATTTTAAAATCAGAAATTACTATTAGACTATTTTTTCAATCTGCTATACCTTAAAAGCCTGTCAATCCTGTTTCAACATAACGATTTATATTTTGCCACAGTACATCTTGCAACAAGGCATCACATTCTTTTTTTGAAAACTTCCAGAGCTTGTCAATTTATCTCAGCAGTTAGCCACTGTCCCTGTTAAAAACAAGTGCATTGTTCCCAAAATTCACCTGTTTCTCTTTTAAACAGAGTTTATCTGGCTTTAACTTTCAGCCCTTGCTTCTTGTTATTTTTCTCTCTAGAAGATAAAGGGGATTTTTAAGAACTCAGCACTTTTCTTATGAAAGTACTTGTGAAATTCACTCATCTAGTCACCTCTCTGTGCAATAAAGTTAAACAAATGGAGTTCTGTAAGTCCTTTGCTGGAAGATGCATCTTACAGTTTTCCAGTCATGCTTTGCAACCCTGTCTTCATTTTTTCCAATGTCATTCTTGAAGTGTTCACAGGAGAACCAAGAATGCCATAACAATTATCTGAGTATGAAGCCTTTATAATCCTCCATATGACAATAAACTGCTTAACAGAACCAAGGCAGTGAAAATAATAAGCTCAACTCTTTGAAGATCAAGTATTAGAAACAGGATAGGAATACAAGAATAATCTGCTCACAGAGCTCACTCTCATGCCTTATAGATACCTCTACTGCAGCAGCTCCTAGGTAATCTGGTATAACGATTCTTGCCCATATGAAGTTAACAAGGACAAGTGTTGGATTCTGCACCGGGGACGCGGCAACCCTGGCTGTGTATATAGACGGGGGAATGAGAGGCTGGAGAGCAGCACTGCACAAAGGGACCTGGGGGTCCTGTTCACTGGCAACTTGAATCTGAGTCAGCAGTGCCCTGGCAGCCGGGAGGGCCAATCCTGTCCTAGGGGGCTGCAGGCACAGCATTGCCAGCCAGTTGAAGGGGGGGATTGTCCTGCTCTGCTCTGGGGCAGCCTCACCTTGAATATTGTGTGCAGTTTTGTGTAGCGGTCGGGCATGGTCCCCGTTTGGGGGGGAGGCAAAAAGGAACGTTTATTGAAGTTACAAGATACAATATTCATTTCATGGGCTGGTTTTATGCTAAATATGGGAGGAGATATTACAACTAGGAGATTACATTATGGTTGCTACGGAGGGCATTCAAGAATGCAAGGTCAGAAGAAACAAAGGCACTTTATACATGGAAGTCCATCTGGCCTAGGGAATACACAGAAGCCCACAAATCTTGTCAGCTGCAGGAGGCTTGAAGATACTGAGGCAGTAGATGTCAGCAGACTTGGTTGAGTTTTTTCAGGCTTGGTATACTCCCAGTACACTTTCCCAAGGCCTCTTTGACTTTCCAGTCAGTTTTCTTGAAGCTAACCTATTTCAAACTCCTACGGTTTTGGGCACCACAATAAGAGAGTCCAAAGGAGAGCCATGAGGATGGTGAAGTGTCTGGAGGGGAAGCTTTATGAGGGGTGGATGAGGTCACTTGGTCTGTTCAGCCTGGAGAGGAGGAGACTGAGGGGAGATCTCATTGCAGTTACAGCTTCCTCTTGACATGAAGAGGAGGGACAGGCACTGATCTCTTCACTCTGGTGACAAATGACAGGATTTAAGGAAATGGCATGAAGCTGAGTCAGGGGAGATTTAGGTCAGATATCATGAAAATGTTTTTAATACAGAGGGTGGTTGGGCAATAGATAAGGTTCTCCAGGGAAGTGGCCTCACCACCAAGCCTGACAGAGTTCAAGAAACACTTGGACAATGTTCTAAGGCATTGCTGTGACTCTTAGAGATATCCTGTGCAGGGCTAAGAGTTGGGCTTGATGATCCCTGTGGGTCCCTTCCATCTCAGGATATATGATTTGATGAGCTGTATTATAGACAGTGGGAGAGAAATCATGGAACTAGAGAGTGAAGGACCTTCCCTCCTCCTTGCTAAACTGCTCAACAGAAAAGCAGGAGACTGGGTGCACTGGGCTGGAGTTCAGGAGAAATTAAGACAGGTGGTTAATAATAGCAGATCATTCCAGCCTCTAGCAGGTATCAGTCCCCAGACCTCCTCCTCTTGTGCACTGCTGAGGAGATCCTCAGCACCTTCAGCTTCATGCATCACAAAGCAGTAGGAGGTGCGTCGACCTGTTTCATTCATCTTCGTGCCTAGACCCTGCCAGATTGAGTTATCTGTATATTATCTAGGTACAACCTCAAAATGCATGGAGAACAGGCCACTTTCAAGGAGTTCTAAATGGTAGTCATTCAAATTTCAGCCTTGTCTAGATTTACACATAGTATGGAGGAAGTTTTCCTAATGAATTAAAAAAAAAAAATAAATCTGAACTCCTTAGAATTCAAATATCAGAAAAATACCAAGTAGAAGGATGAAACTGTGAATGAGAAAACACCAGCCTAACTAATTATCCAGTACAGAAAAAAAGTGAAGTAGTCATAAAACATCAGAGAGTAATTAAACTCTACTTAGTCATGTCTAATTAAGGTTAAGGTTATAAGGAAACTGCACAACCATAGACAGTTTTGTGTGACCATATTAACATGTGAGCATCCAAGGCCTGGTGTCTTGCACATCCTGTTTCTATTCAGGTCACTTGGTTTCTACAGGAGACTGAAGAGCAGCTAGATGAAGTTCTCACAACTGAGGAGCAGCCCCTGCGTGGGGTTTTAGAGGGTCACAGGTGTGGCACTACATATTCTGAAGGCAATCACTCTGGATTTTTCATGGCTTTCTTTCATCAGAAAATAACATTGCAAGGTAACAGTGTCCTGGTGCAGGAATAGCCAGTACATCCACACACAGCACTGTTGTTCTCTGGTAACCTAACAAAAATGCTCACACTGAACAGAAATTACTTGGCAGCTAAACATATGCATGCCAGTAACAGGCTATTAATTTCTCAAGATGAACAAACCTAAAACTGGGGGCGTGTCTGATTTATTTTTTTAAAAAACCCCAACACTTGGCAAAGTTTTCATTCCATAACCAGGAGAACAAGAATGTATGTTTGGCTATTGGAACCAGAGCAGATAAAACCAAAGCTATGGGGGTGCCACGTGTCATGGCCCTGCCACCTGGATGTGTGAGAGCTGGTCTTCCACAAGGTTCCAGTGGTAGGTATTTGATCTGTCTCTCTTTCTCCTTCTGCTTCTCTTTCTTTGCTCCTTTCTTCATGCTTTGGGTGGCTTGGAGCTGGAGGGATTGAATTTTGACTCAAGCATTTTAAGTGCTGGGTCTATATTGTGGTGGAACATTTTGTCTAGCTCATGCAATGCCCTTTTGAACTTCTGCCAAGTTCCCTTATTTTCTCCCCTAAATTAATAATAAAAATACCTATTGGGAACAAGTCAGTAGCTTATTCCCTTGAGGCTATCTCAAGGTATTACAGAACCCTATATATATTCTAAAGTAAAAACTCCTGGCTGAGCCCATGAGCCTGCAGCTCCGGGGTCAGAGAATTACAATCTCCTTCTGCAGTGGTATCTCACTTATTTTCCCACTTGGCCAAGTGACATGTTGCCCAAAGGCACTCCAGGCATACTGGAGACTGAGCTGAGATTCCAATCTAATTATTTTTGCCATATTGCTCTCAGAACAAACAGATCAAGCCTACAGACCTGCGCATGCTGTGAGCATGCTCCAGTCACCACGCTACACCGTGCCAGAAAGTGAAGCTACTGTTTGTGAGACAGCATTGAAAAATATGCTGGCTACCAAAATCCTTAACCTTTGAGCCACAGTTTAGTGATCCATCCTCTATAGGCATCCCATACATGAGGGAGAAACCCTGAACCATTACCATAGTTATGTTAGTTCAAGTGATAGAAGCCTAGGACAGCTAGGCTGTGGAAAACATGGTATATTCTACTAAAACTAAAGGCTGTGGCTATGCAACTTGATCCATATTTGAAAAAGGATCCACAAGTAACCTTTCCTCTTGCATTCCATGTTCAGCTCTACAGTTTCAACATTCTTTCAAAAGTTACTGGCATTGTCCCAAGAGCACAGCTAATCACCTCAGAGCCAACTGTGTGTGCTTTGCCTGCTGGTCAGGATTAAATTCTATTTCCATTCAGGCCAGGTAGTGGCATGTATATGCAATATATTTTCTCTGTCTCAAAACTAGCTCATCTTTGCACTTTGCAGTAATTAGCACACTAAGCAGAACAGACCAGACCTACATGGACCATGGAGAGTAAACTAATTACTGTTCCTAAGAAAATTCCTTAAACTTCCCCCTCCCAAGATTTATGTATGACCATCACCTTTCCTAGTCAATGTTCTTCCACAGCACTATCAAAAGGACATCTCTTACCACTTCTACATCCACACTGTTAAATAAAAAGGGACAAGCAGTGTGTGAGAAAATTATCATTAGTGCAAGAAGAGTATCATCTTCTGATTTTTATACCACTTCACACACAGAACTGCACATTAACTGACAGCCAAATAACTCTGTAAGTGTTATTTTGGGGCTTGCAGTTAAATAAAGAGGCCTCCAAGAGCTCTGGAGGTCTCCCCAAGGAGTTTCAAAGAAGTTCTGATGAGATCTAATCAACCAGAACAGAAAAGAGAGGTCAGAAGAGGAAATACATCACCTAGTAAAGATATATGCTGTTGTTGCAAGTTCACCTTACCTATAAAATCACTGCAGATAACTTAAAAATTAAAAAAAAAACCAAACAAAAAAACAACAACCCCCCCAAAAACAACAACAAAAAACAAACAAACAAAAAAAACCCAAAACAAACAAACCAAAAAAAAAAAAACAAAAAAACAAAAAAAACCCACAAAACCACCTGATCCACATCAAGTGCTATTTCTTCCTTAAGATCACCCAAAGACAAATCACACCATTGCAAGTATATTCATCTTTCTTTCCAGAAAGTTAGACATAATTAAAAAAGAAAAAAGGCAAAAAACACACCAACTGTAGTTTATAAAGAAAAATTCTAAGACCTGCCACATTTTAACCTAATTTATATTTATGGTCCCTAACCATAGGTTAGGCTATTGGCCATCCCACCAGCCTTTAGTCTTTATTCAGCCTGAAATACTTCAAAGCCTCTAGAAATACACAGCGGTTGTTTTGTATTTAGTTTTTAATCTATCATTCAAGCTGGAAGGTGGTTGTGAAAACAGACAAGTTACATTTCAACTTACTGCTTAAATATGTCACAACATTTCCAGTACATTCATAACTGCTCTCAGGTACACATCATTTAGAGATGAAGATCATTCTCTCACTTCCCTTCAACCAAAAGCAAGTATGTGGGAAAAATTAATGTCTATTAATGGATGATTGGTGAGTAGTTCACTAAGGGTTGTTGTAGTTGAATTGCAAAGGCTTAGACTTAAATTTACACACGATAATTGAGAAAGTAAATAATATCGATTTTAGCTCAAGTATCTTCTTTCCATCAAAGGCTAGAGAGAAGCAAGACTTGAAATGTTCTGACCAAATCAATGTAATGTAATTACCCTTGAAACATGACTTGGCCATCATGATTGTGTCGTGATAGTGGGAAAATAAAACTGTCAGCATGTAGTGTAGAAAAAGATGATCATGCAATGCAGATATTTCCATCACAACTAGTTACAGCACGTAGATACACACTTTTTAACAACCACATTACTATTTCATCATCACACCAATCCTCCCCAGAAAGGTGTCACAAATAACTTTAAAAATAGTACAAAAATATCCACAAAGAGCACTTCTGAAAATTGATGCCTCTTCTGTCAAATTTGCTAAGCCTCAGAAATAAATACTTTTTCACATCTCTGTAAATAAGCATAATAAAACAGTAACCTCATTCTGACCTTGGGAGTAAACCAGTAGTGTCACCAAGCATTATTTTTATGGCAATTAAGCCTTATATAAATGTAAGTGCAAGCAACTTTTTTGTGAAGCATTTTTTTAAAAAGTAAAAACAGAGCATTTAAGCTGAATTTGTCAGAGCAGGTCAAAACAAAATCTTGCCTGATCATGCCAAAACTTTTTTCTAAATAAAATACTACCCAAAGTCAAATCAAGTGTAAGAAAGTTAATAAACACCTTCCTAGTTATCCATCATGTAACAAAATATACAAGAGTGATGTTTCTGAAGGCAACTTCAAAATGAATTTATTTAGAGTTTCTGAAAACATTTGATATGATCCTCATGGAAGATTTATTTGGAAAAATCAGCCAGTAAAACGTCTTCTCATTAGCTCACTGCATGGGGAAAAAAGCAGGAGACTTATAGAAAACAAACAAGCAAAACTGAACTTAAACAAAGTCATAGCAAGGCACACCAGGACAGTTGCAGAGACAAGAGGTACTTCATACACCTATCAGTGACTCACAAAGAACATAAAAACAAATTTTTTGATGACACCAATGTTTTCTAGCTGTTAAACAGAAGTTTCAGAAAAAAAACCCACATAATATTGAAGAACTAAACATCAAAGGGGCAGAAAAATCGCTTTTTTATACTTTTATAGTAAGTAGTGCGCAAACAAAAATTAAGCATTGTTCTCATGCATGTTGACCCACTTGGAACCCTCCACCAATCGTCAAGACACGCCTGTGATGGCAGTGGTAGGCCAAGAAGAACATTTCAGTGATAACCACGGGCAGCTTTGCAACAGCAGGTGAACACAATTTCAGCCTGAAAGCAACTGGGATGTTCAGGTTGAATAAGTGTACAGTCAATGCAATATCAGACAGTAACATGAGCAATGAAAGGGTTATCACAAAACGTGTCCAGAGGGTTTGGCAAATGAGCTAACGCTCACTAGAAGAGTGAGATAATACATGTGAGTAAATTGCAAAGGTGAATAAGTACTGTTTTCTTAACACCTATGAATTAGAACAGGTTCATACCTAGATGGTACACACAGTGGAGGGGTAATAAATAGTCTGAGAAAGTCTGTCAAGAGAAAATGAAGCCTCTGACTGAGCACCATAAGGTCTGAACAGCAGCAATGGTGCTTGCATTGGGAGCTGTTGGCATTTTGTTCAAAAAGAAATGAGAATGTGTTGTGAGAAACACATTAGGGTTCTACAAACATTCAAGACAAAAGAAATAAGCAAGAGAAAAGAGAGCCTCTATAATGTGAAGTCCCAAGAGCTGCCACCAAATAATGCAAACAATACTGTGCACAACTTGCAGAGGAAACAGCAGTTAGAAAAAAAATTAAACAAAAACAAACCCACAAAAAAAAATAAAAATGGAGACAGCTAGAGTACCCTGTAAAGTTGTCATCAAAAGGAACATATTTGGAGAATCAAGTGACAACCCAAGATGAAAGATAGACTCTAAAAAGTCTCAAACAAGCAATAACCTTATTTGGTGAGCTTGTAATCAGAGAGAATTAAGGAAAGCTTTACTGACCCATGGAAAAGCACACAAGCCATGTACAGACTGCAATATGATGATTAATGACTGCTCAATAAAATACCTGATTTTGTTAATTTCAATGTTGTTTGTAAATTGTTGTTATTATCACTTACAATCCCACTTTCAAAACTTCTTTTTTTTTTTGTTTTCAGATGATGTTTAAAAAACACAACCACTGTGACATAACAATCACAAGAATAGGTAATGACGGCAGCCTGAGGAATGTTAAGAGGTGTAATTGCTTGATGTTTTATTTTTCCTTTTTGAACTTTTTTCTTACCTTCTATCTGTTACATTCTACTTCCATGACTATCTCTATTTCAGTCAGCTCTATTACAGAGCTTTTGTACATACCAGATATTTTTATTACAAGGTCACAAAAAAATCAATCTACTTGTGTGACCTCAAAGAATAGTTTCACAAACCCTCAAAGGTCTCACCCATCCCAAGTTAGTGTTGCTGCCTTTGAAAAGGTGTATAAAATGTCATCTCACAGCATTCCTGGAGGCATCCAAGTTTTGTGCAAAAATGGAAGACTGAGACACTAATCACTCCCTATTGCAAATACAATCCTGCAGGCAAGGACTAACCCAAACTCACACACCTCTCTTTTTCCCTCTTCCATCAGCATCTTTTGTGTATTCCAGGTTGGATAGAGCAGTTGTCAATGGATCTACAATACCTTCTCTTCTTTTTATTTTCCCAGCAGCAACACAGCTGCATCCAGTCCTCTATGCTTACTGAAGTGCACTCAAATATTGTATTTGGTACTACAAGAAGAAGAGGTACCACAACTGATGAGAAGTTTTGCTATAATAAACCAGAGAGGCAAAGATTCTTTTTACTTAAGTGCTTTCTACTAATGGTCAGGTTATGCTGTTGACAGAGACAGCTGCTTCCCTAATAAGATGGGCATATACCTCTGCCCCAGGTGCAGCCTGTAAACTGTTCACGCTTAACTCCTAATTGAAACTTGACATTTTTTCTTTCTCTCCCTCTCCAAAATGTATCAAAGTTAACTGATTTGAAAAAGTCTTCCATTTTTCTCCACACTCTTCCTAAAAAAAAAAATCAGGAACCTGGAAGCTGAGACATTTATCATACTGAAAATTGCTGTATAAAAATCTGGATTTCATTTTACTAAAAAACATCTGCATGTCACATATATATTTTTAAAATGAAATATTATATTCTGAAGCGTATAAAATACCCCACAAACTTTGTCTCTGTCAATTCTAAGGGTAACTTAGAAGTGGTCTGGAATTACAAAATCCACACATTTCCTATTTTCCCACTCCTAAATTCTGTATTTGTCCCTTGCTCTGTACTTGTTTCTTCCTTTTCAGTCTCCACACCTGTTCTATTTCTCTCTCATCCAGCTGACATGCTGAAAATAATCACATATTGACCCCCACCACTGCTGCCACATCACTTTATCTCTTAACTCTATTATCAAAGGACTTTTGCAATATGCCAGGCTTTAACTACTCATTCAAAGTTCTCTGATTACACCAGCAGCATACCAAAACTCATCTTTCAAAAGTCTTCTTACACTCCACTGCATTCACCTTTTACTTGCCCCTTTCAGTCACAATTCCATGGGTTGTCCTCTGCTGGGCCCTTGGGCAGTGCTCCCACCAAGCTCTAGTTTCCTCAGATCCTATATACTCAGGCTCTTTTAAGTCATCTTGATGTGAATAGAGGCTCTCACAGCACCTGGCACATCAATAGGTTGGGAATGCAAAGCAGAAGGGAGGGATGTGGAATTAAACAAAAGAGCCCAAGTTCAGGTGACTGAGTAATAGCAGATGAGTATTGAAAGGGGTGAACTTAAGGAATGCTTCCACCCGAGTTTAGCACCATCTCTGTTTTCAATCACACTGTCTTTACTCTCCTCAAATACATCATCTGCACAAAGCAGACTGCAGAGGCCCCGGAGGCAGAGCTCATCTTGCATCTGGAAAATGCCAAGCAGATCTGGACTGCAGTAGAACGTGAGAGTGAACAGAAAAAAATATGTACTTTTATTTAGCTCTAATATAAGTATCTTAGGGTCAAACTAGCATACAAGTCCAAATAAACATGCATGATAACCTGATAAGTCAATCATAAGAAAGTCTCTCACTGATCACCTGTTTTCCCCTCTACTTGCTAATATCTCTACTCAGCACACATTTCAAATATGCTTATTATCCCAGTATCCAAGCATGAATGCAGCACACAAAGAACCCAGTCCTGATGGTTGAGGCAGCAAAAGCTGGGCTGCTGAACAAGGCAGTCTAAACCTAAGGCAAGCTCTGCCCCTAAAGGGTTCCTACTTTTTGCCACACATCATCAAAGCAATGGCAGACTGGATTTTCAGACTTGAAGGTCTGGGGATGCTGACACAGAGCTCTTGCCACTGGGCATTTACTCTCTTGTAGAGATAGTCTGACTCCATGTCTTCACACCCCCCATTCACAGAGGCAGAACCCTTCTGAAGAACAGCCCTTATAACTCTGAGTTTATACATGAGCTATCATGCCCTGTTTATTCTCCCAGATGAGCTCATGAAGCTGAATTTGTGCTCACACTTGAACAGCAACAGCCTTTCTCCTGCCAAAGGTGGAATCATGCTCAGAGCAGCAGTGCTTGCAGACTCCAGGGAAGGAACTCAAACACTCCAGATGCTGCAGCACAAAATATCAGAAACACAACTGAGCATAGACATTGTTGTTTGGTTAAATAGTCTTTCTCCACATACAGTGCAATACAAAATCACTTCCCCTTGCCTTAAGATCTTCCATCAAGCATTTCCCTAAGGAAATATTTCTTATTATCCAAATCAATATCCACTGAAGTGGATTTAAGAACTTTAAAGACCTTGATACTTGTTCTTAATATCAACTTGGATATCTACTCTGTTAAACATATGCTTTCAGTGGTGATTCATTTGCAAGAGTCTGTGTGCCACAGGGAGCAAATTTATTTTTCATCAGAATATTCTGCACCATCTTCTTGAAGGCATCATTGCATTGTCATGGTTCTAGCACAGATTGTTTTATTAGAAACTGAAGTATTTGCCTGAAAACATTAGGTTTCTTCCACCTATCCTATACCATCACCCTGAGACTCCTATCTACTTTTTAGATGCTGCCACAAGCAAATAATCTGCACTGCTTATCAACATGAAGCATTCAGAATAGAGAAGAAACTCACGAAAGCTTTACATAAGGTAAATATCACATTTCAAATGAATACCTCATAGTTCTATGAAAATATAGAGTTATTTTCTTTGCAAGCTTCTTTTCACCTAGTAAACTGGATTTATGCCTGTATTTTCTCAAAAGCTAAATAAAGTTACATAAGAAGTTATAGTGCCTCAGCTCCCCAAACCAGAATGTCTGTTAACTATGTATATTTATGTTAAGAATACCCAATACGACTCAGACCTAGCTCTTAAATAACTTTGCACTGTATGCGCACTGTTTGGACTCATTCATGCATCTTTCTTCATCAGTGAGAAGACCCAGCCACAGAGGGCTTGACCTCCTGAAAGGAAGACACTCCTGGCTGCTATGAATTGCTCACAGTTGCAGGTACTCAACATTTCCCCGAATTGAGATCCTAACCCTATCAGCTTGATTTGATTCCAAGGAAAATATTAAACCCAAGTCTTATTTCCACACTCATACATAACTCCTCCTTTGCAACGTATAGGAAATCACGGTGGTAAGACAGTATAAATGCAATTAACCTCACTTCACGTATTTATTCTGGGAAACTGAAGTGGTCTGTTGAGCTGAACATATTTATATTAATGGATTCCTCTCTGGGTTTAATATTTTAAAACTTGCTATGTTGTTTTTAAAAGGTAGATGAATCATTTACTTCGATGTTAATATAAATTCTTGTCTGACAAGTGGATGTATAGAAGAAAATGAGGTTTTAAAGTTAAGGAATCTGATTATCCATCTCATATGAAACATTCCAATTGTGGAATATGTTCACCATGTATGACAGATGCTGCCAGAACAGAGTTTCTAACTTGGATAAAATTTGTAGGATTTCATATCCTTACGTTTTATGGTGGGGGTTTTGGTAGCTCTTTGTTTCGTTGGGAGTTTTAGATTTTTTTTTGTTATTACTTATATTATGTAAATCTCTCAAACCATATTGAATGTTTCCTTATTTAAATTTTTCTGAATGTTTTAAACTCAAATATGAAATTGTAATTACATTGTATCTAATTAGGGAAAATGCACCAACTTCTACACCAAGAGAAAAAAATGTCTTTAAGCAAGAAAATTTACTTAGCCTTAAGTATACTTTTCACTTGTATAAAAACCAATTCCTAAAGAAAGTTCAATTCTTCATGAAAGAGATATTGAACAGTAATTCAGTTTTCTTCCACACCACCTTGTATAAAATCCATTCAATCTAATCACAAAAGTGTGGCATTAAATGTTTTGGGATACTTCTGTTCATTTGTTTGCTTGGTTTGGTCTTGGGTTTTTTACAACAATACTGCTTTTGCACAGTTTTTCAGACTGAAGTACCTTCTGGCTGACATTTCATCAGGCAGCATGTGACTCGATCAGTTTCACAATAGCAAACTGCATTCTTATGCTCTAAAAATCTCAGCTCTTCATGACACTGACTCAGAGGGATGAATAACCAGTGGGAGGCACTAGTTACATTCAGCCAAAATGGAAACATTTTGCAGATGTTTGATAAACACAGAGATGTAATTTTCACTTCAGATTTTTCAGCTAAAGCTGAGTAATTCTTTACTCTTTCTGCAATGCAGGCACAAATACACAACAGTTACAATATTCCTTGGACACTGTCCTCCAGCTGCTTGCTCATCCAGTAAAAAAAAATTGCTTTAACCATTATTTTGGTTAAACACATTTGATATTTATAAAATGTTTTCATATTTATTTTTCTGCAAAGAAAAATCATCTCATCGCTGTTGTCCTTAGATCTCTTGCAGATAGGCAAGGGGAAACCAAGACAAATTAACCTGTAATTCAAATGGGCTCACCTTTCTGCTGCGCTTCTGAACACCCCTTTCTGAAGCACAGGTTGAATTCCATCTTTTCTAAAAGCATTACTTAGACCTCAAGATTATCATACACAAAGGATACATGTTACAGCTCCAAGTCAGTTCTCACAGAGCACACCACACAGTTTCTAAATAACAGCTTTTAGCCTTAATGTGGTACATTGCAAAAGGTATTTAAACAAGTCAGACTTTTGAAACTTCTACACTTCTAAAATGTAATTATTACAAAGTAAATCCAGTGGTTTCTTAACTTTTCACCTTTATTCCTGTTAAAATAGAAATTAAAATGTCATGTTTTAGCATAAAGTTTTTCTATTTCTGTGCTTTGCTACACATGCAAAATGTATTTTCCCCTGTCTTTTCCAGAGGTGACACTTTAGGTCTTGAATATGCAACCAAGTTTCCATGGGTCCTATGAGCACTAAAAATAGCTGATGGGCATGTTCTCATAGCAGCAAAAAGGCAAGGTAAGGTAATTCTGCTCAGACACCCTTTATTAAGTGTACTTCCCCTGTATTTGCTCTGGGCTAGGAGCGCACATGGAGACAAGAAGAACTGTTGCAACTCAGTGCCAAGACTGAATGCTTGGTCTTGTCAATGCAACTATCAGACAGCTCCAAGTTAACTGGAGAGAGAGACTGAGGAAAAAGGCAAATATCTCTCTTCTTTCATACTCCACATAAACCCCTGCCATCAAAAAGGCTGGGGACTCTGCAGCCACATCATTTCTCTGCAGCTTAAATAATTGTTAGAGATAAGAGCAGAAACCTGTAGCCTGTGTCTAAGGCAAAGAGATGCACTACCCACCTGCACAAGAACTTCTCCCCTACTGCTCAGCTCAGGCATGGACCAGCGGTCTGCTCAGGGCTAGGAAGCACAGTGGTCGAAGAGCACTGTTGTCTCAAGTGTATCTTTCTTCAGGGGTACATATAAACATGCAATCCATATTGCCTTTTATATTTTCATTTTATACCTCGAACTAAATCACATGTACAATCATGCTCTGACTCCTCTATAGCCTATGGATTCCTCTCTTGTCTTCCTTGGGATGGAGCTAAGCTCTCCAAAGGTCATCAGGTAGTACACTACTCAAAATGAAACTTTCCTATATCATTTCAAAAACTCCCACCAAGCAGTTTGTGCCTGCTCTCCTTTGCAGATCTTCCTTTCTTTCGGCCAAAGACAAGACAAACTATAAAACAAAGCAGTAAAAAAGTTACAGCAACATCAGAAAATCCAATGAAAACTTCAACAGCTAAGTACCCTTTCTTTGACAGACTTCTGAATGAATCTGACAGTAGTGACACATTTGCTATGAAAAAATGTGTACTTGAGGTAGGAATGTTCAGCTGTCAAGGGAATATTTATGAAAAGTTGTATAAGAGCAGACTGAATAGCTGCTAGCTCCATTATGAGCATGAAAGCCATAGCTTTGATTTAAAAAATATTTTTAGTGAGGCAAGAAATACAAAATTTTTCAAATACATGCTAGCATTATCTCTTTCATGCTAAAGCTTTTAAATTACCTTCGCTTTCAGAAGTTAATTATGTGTCAGACAACACAGCCTTTCGAGTTCCTGCTAAGAGAAAGCCAATCAATAGATGCTTCCCCCAAGAAACAGCAGCCTTTACAACAGTGTAAATCTGTTGACAGCACTGCATACTAAATTCTGAAATAATCCACTGGAAGTAGCAGTTTCTCCAGTACTGTTGGCTTAAGAGTTAGCCAGTAATTGCACTTGATACTAAGCTGTTCCCAGGGTGAAACTATTTGCTGACTCCCAAGATCATGAGATTATTATTATTTATCAAGTGTCAATGAGATAAAACTGTAATATATGCAAATACAACACATCTCTCCCAAGGTATTTACAGTATACATTAGAAAGATAATACAATTTATCATACCACAGCGAGTAATTAGATAAACTCACTGCAAATCAGAATCTTTTCCCTGGGAGTCACTGTGCATTTTAATGATGCAAATAGACTAGTTTTGCCAACCTCACTTCTCCTGAACCAAAGGAGCTACTTTTATTTTCTAAGGTCACTACAGAGTCCTTGTTCTTCAAAAGCTTTTGGATTAAAGAAGTATATTAAATATATAGTAGACTTGGAAAATCCTAGCTTGGTAAACTACTACAACAAAGAGTATATTCAATTATTTTTTTTCCCCCAAATGATCTATTTCTAAGCTAAGGATAGGATCAGTAGCAATGTATTTATGAAAAATACTTACATTAACAAAGTTCAAAGCCTATTTGTTGCTTTGTTGATCTAGTATTTTTTCCCTTCCAAGATGATGTTGGTCTCCTCAGCAGCACTGTTGTTTTAAGAAGAAAAATATACCACAATTGAACACTAAGGTAGCCTTTGCTTTACTTTATCAGATAATTATAAAATTGGCTGGCAGCAAGGACTGTGCATGTTAAACACAAGCTTTCAGAGAATTCCTATGATATCACTTGTATCGGCTTTTATTTACTGAAGTCTGTGCCTATTTCTCAAATACACATTTCTATAATCAATCATATTACACCCTTTCATATCGACCATTGTACTCATCACGTGCTGTGCCTACAATTTTGCTTGCAAATAGATCTATGTAACACACATAACTATTCATATTTAATATTTCATTTTTTTAACAGTTTGCCTAAATACTTACTTCAGCTGCTGTTGCAGGCTGGTCTGAAAAGGAAGGCAGTCTTGAAATGAACTTGTGGGTTCATAAGAGGTAGGTATTTACCTCTGCTGCTCACCACATTCCAGACCAATATGTCTCTCTTTACTGGGCCACAGCCTTAGTCTGGGTCAAAATTATCAACGTGGAGTAAAGCAAACAGTCTTGAAACTTCTGTCTTCAGAGTCTGATTGAGACTGTCATTTAAGTATGAAACTGCATGCAGAGCATCTCTCCCCATGCTCATCACCCACTACAGCAATAAAGCTGTAAGTAAATCTGCTTGGGGTTGGCATCTGGTTTACAGGAACATTCCCCTGATGGAGTCATCATAAGAACACACAAAGTACTCTGAAAGTCAACAGACCCAGCATAATCCCTAGGATCTTCTTTATCAGACAGGACTTTAGAGAGCAGAATCATTGAGAGTTTTGACTTTCTGCTTCATGGAACAAGATACCTTCTAAGAAACATTCTTCTGTGTATTTTGTCTGTTATTGAAGATAAAATGAAATTTATGTTTTAATCTACTGTGCCCCACAACTTGCCAGCACTAAATGTTTTTTTGCTGGGCTTCTTTGGTTGTTCGCATATATCCTCTGAACTTGGGACAACCGAAAATTTTCCGTAAGTAATCCTTCTCTCAGAAGTAGTTTATGTGTGTTTTCCCCCTGCAGGAACATGACAATTGCCAGCAAACAATTCAGATCAAGCAGCTTTGATGGTGGCAGGTATGTATAGTGGTAGTGGATGTATGACGTATTCTGTGTACAGGTTGAGCATACAGAAATACAAAGGGACTGATCCATTCTACTGCTGTGCCACTGGCTGCCTTCATCCTCAAAGGGAACTATGCAGTGGGATTTTTCAAAATCACTTAGCACATGGGTTTGGCTCCAATGCCTCTGAAGTATCTGATTCAACTCCCACTGTTTGTAATGAAAGTAGTTACATCGGTGCTGTTTATCCCACCAAGAAGCTCTCACTATCTCATCTCATCTCATCTGTGAATATTTGTGAATAATAAACACTCAGCAAAAGAAAAAGAACTGTCTGGCAGTAGGGGTTTTTTTGGTTGGTTGGAGTATTTTTTGTTTGTTTGTTTGGGCTTTTTGGTTGGGTTTGTTTGGGTTTTTTTGGTGGTGGTGGTGGTTTGGGGTTTNGGAAAAAGGCTTTAAAGATAAAAATTAGTCATGAGCAAACAGTGTTTGAAAAGGGTTTGTCTCTTTACAAAAATAGCACCAATGCCTCTGTCTCATGTAAGAAAGAGACTGCAGCCAGCAATAGTTTACCCATTTCATCTTCTGAAATGGATTTCATAGGGGTTAAAAACAAACAAACAACAAACAAACAAACAAACCCCCAAAAACAAACAAAAACCCAAAACAAAAACAAAACAAACAAACAAAACAAACAAACAAAACAAACAAACAAAACAAACAAACAAACAAAACCCCCACACACTAAAACAGCCTGTTTGGTGCCAGTGGGATTTTCCTATACTTTTACCAACTCAGCAAACCTAGAAGGTTATTCCTAGGTACCCTAGAGCACTATGGATTAGATTGTTCCTTCACTAAAGAGCAATGAATACTTGGAGGATACAAAGTAACCACATGCCATTCCAGAAAAGGTAATGACTCTGGAATAAAATGAAGCAGCGCCTCAGCAAACCAGAATCCTTGACAGCATTTTCAAGCACCCCAAGCAGCAAATGTTACTGTTAGAAGAGATAAAGGCAAGGCATCATTTTTTTGAAAACAAGATGAAGAACCCAGAATGCTTTTTCATTCAACATCACAGGTATTTATTTGGAAAACATGAAAGTCAACAAGCTAACATCAAAGTAAAGCCATGCAGAGCTGAAAAATTTATCTGGCATCAGCATGACTCATGAACCCATTTCCATTCCTAAATCCCCAGTAAAAATGCCCTTGTGCAGCTACCATTTATGTCTTATAATGAAAAAATACATTAAAAACCAGAGATCAGTAGCACACAACAAATTATCTTGAAATTTCAGATACTGATCTGGCAGCTGGCAAGAGAGCAGGCCTTGCTTATCTTATCAGACAACTACGGCTGCTTTAAATACAAGAGGGAATTTATCTGAATGAAACATTCACTGTCCTGAGTGTTCACAGAATTTTGTGATAAGGCAATTCTCCTAGGCCTTATTTTCCAGCCTACAAAACAGAGGCCATAGGATTTTTTTTATTCAGAATCTCCATTGTCCTAAACAGTGTGAAGAGTGATTTTAAATCCTCAATGATGATTAATACTTTCATCAGTGAGATTTATTATTATTAGTGTTAAAACATATGCCTGAACACTAGTCCAAATTTGTTTGGAGTCAACTTTCAGCCACCTGATATTGACATGTTTTTTCCTACTTAAATGGAGGCCCCTTTGATTTTTCAATTTGCTTTTCCATAGAGTTTGATCAATCCAATGTCAATAACCTCTTTTTCGGCTAAACTCCAAAGATGAAGTTTCTTTAATCTCACATTAGAAGGAAAATTTGTCAGAACTGAATTATCCTTTTCTCATTTCAGAACTTTTTTTTATTACCCAATATCCTTTTCAATGCAAGAGCATCAGGACTAGTTTATTTTCTCAGTTCTATGACTATCTTGGTTATTTTCTCAGTTTTATTAATGCCATGGACATACTTGGTGCTATCTTTTTTAAAGATCCAAGGATCATACTTCTTAGAATCACAGAATCAATTACATTGGAAAAGACCTCTGAGATCACTGAGTCACCTATGACTGAACACCATCATGTCAACTAGACCATGGCACTGAGTGCCATGTCCAGTCCTTTCTTAAAAACCTTCAAGGATGGTGACTCCACCACCCCCCCAGTCAGACCATTCTGATATCTAATCAACTTTTTTGCAAAGAAATTCTTTCTAATGTCCAAGCCTCCCCTGGTTCAGCTTAAAACTATGTCCTGTTGCTGACTGACTGGTAGAACAGGTTGACCCCTATAGGGCTACAATCTCCTTTTCCTGCCACCTTTTGGGGCCTGCCCCAGCTCGTGTTACAGGCGTGGCTGCAGTGCCACGTTTGTGTCATTCGGTGGCAGAGAGGACAAGGCGAGGTCTTCCCCTGGTGCTCTGACCCACGTGGGCTCCCAGGATTGCTCAACAGCCTGACATTATTGCTTTTCTGTTTGTATGTTACACTTGAGAGGCGGCGGGCGTTGGCCGAGTGGCGTAGGCCCCCGCCTGTGGAGCCGGCTCCTCCTCTGAGGATGCCGGTTCAAATCCTGGAGGAACTCGCTGTCGCCGTCCAAGCGTGCTCGGCTGTGGCAAGATGAACCTCAGGAGTAAAGGGGGTGGGGCCAGTTCCGCGCACACTGTGCCTCACCTAAAAAATCCATTGCGCAGGCTTATCCCAAGATCTTCGTTCACGAAGTCCAGCCAACAACAACAACAACAACAACAACAATCTCCTTTCAGGTAGTTGTTGAGAGTGATAAGGTCTTCCCTGAGCCTTCTCCAGGCTAAATACCCCCAGCTCTCTCAGTGAGCACCACCACAGTCCATCACTTCTCATAGGACATGCACTCCAGACCCTTCACCAGCTTTTTTTGCCCTTCTCTGGACTCACTCCAGCACCTCAATGTCCTTCCTGAACTGAGGGGCCTGGAACCAGACACAATATTCAAGGTGAGGAGTACACGGGAGCAATCACTTCCCTGGTCCTGCTGGCTACACTGTTCCTGACACAGGCCAGGAGTTCATTGGCCTTCTTGGCCACCTGGGCACACAGTTGGCTCATGTTCATACTCTTTTCAATCTAAACCCCCGAGGTCCCTTTCTGCCTGGCTGCTCTCCAGCCACTCTGTCCCAGACTGCAGTGCTGCAGAGGGTTGTTGTGGCCAAAGTGCAGGACCTGGCACTTGGCCTTGTTGAACCCCATACCTTGCATTCAGCCCATCTATCCAGCCTCTCCAGGTCCCTCTGCAGAACCCTCCTGCCTTGCAGCAGATCAACAGTCCTCCCCAATATCTGCAGATTTGCTGAAGGCGGACTTGATCTCCTCATGCAGATCACCAATAAAGATGTTAAACAGGACAGGGCCTTACACTGACCCCTGGGGACACCACTGGTGACCAGCCACCAGCTGAATGCAGCCCTGTTCACCAGCACTTTCTGGGCCTGGCCATCCAGTGAGTTCTTAGCCCAGCAGGGAGTGCGCCTGTCCAAGCCATGGGCTGCAGCTTTTCCAGGAGTATGTTATGGGGGATGTTGTCAAAGGCTTTGCTGAAGTCCAGATGGATCACATCCACAGCCTTCCCCTCATCCACCAGGAAGGTTACCTGGTCAAAAAGGAGATCAGGTTGGTCAGGCAGGATCTGCCTTTCCTAAATCTGTGCTAGCTGTTCCCCACCATGTCCAATAAAGAATAGAGGTTTTCCTCAACTCTCCTTTTGTTAATAATGTATTTATAAAAACATTTTTTATTATCCCTTACAGAAGTGGCCAGGTTAAGTTCTAAGTGAGCTTTCACCATGGCCATAGACCAGTTTGATACATAACCAGGATTTCTCAGGTAGAATTTTTACCTCTCATTGCAAGTGCTGAGAGTTATCACATTAAACCTTATAATAGTTACAATATTTCATCCTATCTTGAAACACATTAACAATATTGTGATAGATCGAGAACAGTTTTCCACAGGAACCTACTGCCATGCTTTCTAAATAATATTCTCATTTATTATATCTATAGTCACTTGACTGTTTTATAATGCATTTGGTTTTCCTGTGTGTTACCAATTTTTTAATCTTGATATTATTTTGACATGGTGTTTGTCAGGTCTCACAGGAGCCTGACAGGTCAACATAACTGTTCACACTCAATCAAAGTGAAAATATTTCCTTGGACAAGACTTGCCATGTGAAAGGCTGCCCAGAAGACAGAAATCCCCCTTATCATTAAATTTTTGTCAAAGAATAGTTTTTCATATTTTATTTAATTCATATGAATATACAGAGCACTTCTACTTTAAAATATAGGAATGTGGAAAACAAGCTGCAGTATCTAGGAAGAAGCAGGAATCTTTGGACTATGGCCATGGTGAATGTCTTCCAACTGGGAGAACTTAAGCCCAGAATCATTTTCTTTAAATATTTATTTCCGAGAGATAGAGAATAGCGACATTTGAAAAGCGCAGGGAAATCTGATGTTCTCATACAGATACTGAGAAATTTCCATTTAGCTACTTAATAACTATTAGTGCAAGGTAGTTCTTTCTGACTAGAAAATTAAATATACTGGAAACTTTTATCACCACAATACATTCATTTGTTCTCATAAGAGAGCAGAAGTGCTTTGAAGGCAAGGTTTTTAATGCTTGTAAACCAGTGGTGATAGGAAGCAGAGAGTTCAAATTAGCTGACACTCCCAGATAAATATTGTTGAGAAAACATATGGGACTCCATCAATTTGCAATAATTGGTAAAATTCCAAAGATAAAACCAAATTTATTTCATCTTTGAGAAAAAAAAAAAAGTCTTTAGTTTAAATCTCCATGAAGAAATAGGCTTTACAATGTACAGGTAGCTTGTGGTTTTTTAGGATGTAGTGAAAAATGGGAGGAGAATAACCACCATTGCAATAGTACAGCAATGACAGGCTACACTTACCTACTAAGTGCATTTCAGAAAGCAAAGAAATACTTTATTACATGTCAGCCACAAACCACTGAGAAGCACAAGAAAATTCTTGACATTCCCGGTGTGTAAACATCTGAACTCCCCTGCCTCCAATTCAGTTCTTGAAAGTCTTCAGCAAACCCAGCATTTGACAAAAGCCGGTAGCCTTTTTGCTTCACAGAACAGAATTTGTTTGGAAAAGTCCAATGATGATTAACTTAAAAAAACAAAAAAAAAATCTAAAGAAAACCTGACTGTGCTGACTGAGAGGAATATATACTGGGTTTAAGCCTTGCATCAGGCATCTGAAGGGGAAGCTGTGACTTTTACCTGGCTGAATTGAAATGAGTAGAACTGAACTGTCTTGACCAAGAAAAGGTTCTGGAAGCATTCAGGGAAAGATGATATTTTAGGACCTTTCTTTGACATGGATCTAAGCAACTATTTACTTTGCTAAAAATCAAATCTAGATCCCCTTTCTGAATTGTACCGAATGATTTTTTTTTAATACATCACATTTAAACAAAATATTACAACAGAAGTCCACATCACACAGTCCTTTTGTAGCCTCATATTGTTCTCACTGCAAGACTGATATCCCCATTGTCACAAAAAATCCTGCAGCCAACTTTCAACCAGCAAACATGAAACAATCAAGTTATTCTTTAACTTGTAACATTCAACAGTTCTATTTTTGGACTTCCATAGGCTTGTAACCTGTGTGTGGACACTGCTTGTTAACAGCTATGCCTTGACACTTACTGGACACGTCATCTTGATATTTAGTATAAAAGCCTTCAAATCATTGGTCCAATGCCAAAATCCCTGGGATGGTTCTTGCTGGTGAGACTGCCATTTCCTAAGTTTGCCATCATTAATTTGAGTTCTAAAGCTACTGAAGGTAGGGTTTGTTTTTCTTTTGAAAATCCCTCTAGCTTGATAAACCTACCTGGATATACTCCCTCAAATAGTAATTATAAACACATTAATCGTTACAACTCATTGACTGCAACATTTTAGAAAAAAAAAATTATTTAAACTGTGACAGGGCAGTTACCTCTGTTGGCAAAACAGATGTGGAATATGTGGAAATGCTTCTCTGCCACAGCGCTTCTTGTTGATCTGATGAGGATTAAACAGTTTGTACCATTAGTTACTGATTAATGTCTAGATCTCCATGTCAAATGCTTTCAGCCTTTCAATCCATAATCTCAGAGTGGGGGCAGCATAGGTGTGAATGCCCCAAGAAACTGCTGAACTGATGAAAGGTCTGAAGGGGAGGCCATATGAGGAGGAGATGTTGGTCACTCAGTCTGTTCAGCCTGGAGAAGAGGAGACTGACTGAGGGAAGACCTCATTGCAGACCTCATTGTGAGGGGTAGTGGAGGGGCAGATACTGATAACTCTGGTGACCAGTAGCAGGACTCGAGGAAACAGCATGAAACTGTGTCATGGGAGGTTTAGGTTGGATATCAGCAAAAGGTTTTTTGTCCAGAGGGTGGTTGGGCACTGAACAGGTTCTCCAGTGAAGTGCATCAAGAGTGACAGAATTGAAGAAGCATTTGGATGACATTCTCGGGTTCATGGTGTGACTCTTGGGGTGTTTCATCCAGGGCCAGGAGTTGGACATTGATGATTCTTGGGGGTCCCTTCCAACTTAAGATATGCTATGATAAGTTCAAACAAATCATAATTACCAAAGTATACCTTTTCTAACAAGTCCAATTACATTCATTCTGAGAATGAAGAAAAAATTTTTCTTTGGAAAAGTGAGAGACATGAAGTGCAAAGCTTGCAACCTGACTTTTCCCCAGTTCTCTGAGCAATCAAAGCGTGTAGTGAGAAACAGTGGTGCTTTAAAAAAGGATATGCTGAGTAAAATAATGCAAAACTTTTAAATTAAACTTTTTCTCTCCCATAAAGTCCTTAAGTTAGGCCAGGCAAGACAATGCATGATTTTCCCTGTCAGAAAACTTCAATTGAAAGATACTTATCAATTTTGAAAGCACCAAAGGTTCTCAAAGTTTTATCACAATGGTCTTCTCTCTGCTCTTTGTCTTCTAAAGTAAACAAAAGCAGATGTTTGCCCAAGATAACCTTGTTTTTTTATTGTTTACTCATAAAAAAGATTAGATTCTGGTAAGAAAGGTAAAATCAAAGCAAGTAGCCTGTTTCAGTTAGCTAAGGCACATGGATTTGGTTCTACCTGTGAATTGGGAATGCAAGTGTGTGCACGGCTGTAGGTCTGCAAAATAAAAAACAAACACCCCCCAAAAAAAAAAAAAAAAAAGACAAAAGAACCCCAAAAAACAAAACCAATCAACAACAACAAAAACCCCCCCAAAACCCCCCAAAAAAACAAACAAAAAAACCCAACATAAACTAAAAAAAAACAAAAAACCCCAGACCAATAAAACAAAACAAAACAAAAACCCAACAAAACCCACACCATACAGCTATTGCTACTTATTTGGACCTCAGCTTTCATCTGCAGGCATTGCAAGTATCTTCAGTGTTTAAATCCAAATTACACTGAAGGGAGGAACTGGCTCAGGGAGTGGATGGAGATTTTTACAGCTATTACTACAATACAAAGAATGGTGCAGAAAGAGGGCAAGAGTCTAGTATGTTTTATTTTGGTTGGCCCTTGCATGGGGGCACTGACACAGTATTCCCTCCAGGCAGAACATCAGCTCTGTGACATGTGGTCACATACACAGTTTTGGATGGGGTGATAGTGAGGACAATGTCCACATGAGCAGCTTTCAGTAGCTGATGCTGCTTCCAGGCATTTCAAGATATGCAGCCTGGTCTGAGTACTACTCATGCGTTCCCAGCATCCCATGGCACTTTGATACTGTGCTCTTATCCCAGACCTAGGCTCAAGCTTAGTCTTCACACTGGGGAACTTGGTACAAATTAAAAACATAAAATAAAGGGTCTAACAGACCAGCAAGGGAGCTTGAGAAACAAATACAAATTATATTATTCCTTTGCTTCATAGCTCCCATCCATTTTCTCTGCTCCAGGACAGCAGATACCCATGCAACATATTACTGGAGAGTGTTCTAGAGGACCTAGAACAGCTGGAGCTTGGCCTAAGGCAGAGAGTTGCATCCTTACACAATGGCATAGGTTGCAATTTGCTGGAACACCCCCATCTTTAGTTGAGTGGAGCCATGAATTTCCTACCATTGCACACCTGCTAAATGCTTTTCTCTATCTTAAACCATCCTGCGTGTACCAAATTGACCAAAATGCTTGCAAGTGTGCATGCTCGGATCTTCACAGAACTGACTCCTCAAAGAAGTTGTCAGGGTCCATCACAGCACAGATAACTATAGTTCAGTTGCAGCAAGAAATTTTTTATACACCATGAGATATCATCACAGTGCTTTTCTGAACAGTTTTCAACCTTCTTTGTTATCATTCACTGTATGTTTGGATTTATGATAACTAGATGTATTTGATAGTCTAAGGTTTATTTTTTCTCAAAATACCCATTGCTGTTTTATAACTAGTAAAGCCAAAAGACTGCAACCTTTGAAATTGTATCTCTGGTCAAGCTCAAAAATACATCGGTAATCAGCACATTTTTTGACTATGTATCTGTCAGGTAACTCTTTCATATTCTTTACCCTCCCACCCAGAAAATATTAATGAACTATATTGGACATGTACCTCCTGAATTATTTTGAAGAAACAGTTGAGACTGAGTAAAGAGGTTGATGCTACATCATTATAAAGCTTTATCTGTAATGTGTTGAACAGATTTTCTCTTAACAAAAACATTATTATTTGCACAATAAAAGCACTAAAAAACCCACACAAGAACTAAGAAATTCTCACAAAAGTATATGTGCTTTGAGCTGCCTGGTTGCAGATGCATTTATCTCATTTCTAACTTAAAAGGAATTCTGAACATCTTGGAACACTTGTCCCAAGTAAAAAAAAAAAAAAAAGGAAATATCAAATCATAATTATATTACTAGCATCAACTGCCGAACCCCCCAACCTAGTATGCACTAAACTAAACAAGGTTTGATCCCTTCTGAGAACTAAAGGGATACTAGCCAAAACTGACTTGCCTATATGAATTACCTCAAGGTAATGAGTCTGGTCACAGAAGAGTGTGAGAGATGGAAACTGGAACATCAGACACATCTCAGTTTAGGAGGGGTGAGGAGTCATGCAGGGAAGATTTGATCACTTTTGCTTTATAGTCACTAGAATGCTCTAAAATTCTGCTTAGACACTAAGCAACTATTTCCAGTCCAGAGAGTAAGCCATAATGGAAGTAACTTGAATTACCTACAGCTGCCGAATGTAAGTTTTTGTAGGGTCTGTTGTGTTAGTGCAGGCAGTGTAGCAAATTGCCAGGTGCCAGTTGAACCAGTTACCCTTGAAGCACATGTCCTTCCTTACCTCACAGAAGAAGTGAATTAAAAAAAGGGAAGTAAGGCTTCTCTCAGTGACGTAAGTTGTACACAGGGACTGCAGATTCAATTCCAGCAAACCTCTTGTTTCACCAGATTAACCGTTGCCTTTGTGGTTGATTCCAGAACCCATCATTCAAATCAAACAGTTTTCTTTATGTTAACAGCATTTTATTTCAAAATATATTAACCATTCTGTGCTTACAAAGAACTGTGGTGTGAATATGATATTAAGTTAAAAGCATTTCAAATCTGCTACAAAAACTGGTTTTATCAGGATGAGCACTGGTGCATACAATCAAAATTATTTAAATACCTCTGCAGTCTACACAAGTACTTCTCAGTCTTAACTTACAACATTTTATTCTGCCACAGATGGACACAGGGGTTATATTTTCAGTATTATACATGCAAAACCAGGTACTGTACTAAACCCAACTATGATAACATTAGTTCCATTCTGAAGATGTATCATGTACATTTGCAGACAAAATTTGTGTCAACAAACAATAGAAGTTATTGCTCCAAATCCCCGTGGGGTCTGAGTAGGAACACACATTTTAGAACAACCCACGCTCTGTAACGCAAAAGATCTGCTGTTAGGTTTGATTAGGGTGCAACCAATTTTAGGATGCAATGTCAGAAGTTTCTTTGGATTTGTCTTGGTGAAATTTCCCAAAGGGGAAAAACCACCAACCTTCCCTTAGTGTTCTGACCAAAACATCAAACACTAGTTAGCATACATATATAGGTAAGGATCCAACCAGTGGTTTAAAAAGTTGGTTTCCAACCATCACTGAAGCACAGAAAATCTGTTTTTAAAGGCAACAATCTGAACAAGTTGTATACTTGCAGATTACACCAGTGATGACAGATGAGAGATGACAGAAACTAAAAACATTGATCTACAGAGTCAATAAGGTACGAAAACCACAAGAAACAGTTCTTATTGGTTGCTGTTGAAAAAACTCCCGTTTTAGGATGAGACTGGCAGAAAGAGGGTGAAATATCTGGATTTTGTTTTTTCAGCATTAAGAGCTGAAATCCAGGCCATTAAGTCTAATGAACTTTTTTTCTGTGACAATTTTTTAGCTTTGTGATGCCTCTTACATTTAATCTATACCAATACCATTAAAAGCTCCTTTGATTTAATGTCCTCATGGGATCATTGTATGTGATAGTCGAGTGGTAAAAAGTGAGGCCAGTAGCAGAAATCAACTTTTTGCTTTAAAACCATCATGCTGAAAATTCTTCATATATACATATATATGTGTGTACATATATATACGCATGCTAGAGTACTCACTCTGCTTTATTAGGCTGCAGATGCATCCTGCTGCAAGCAAATACGTCCTCCTTCTCACTCAAACCTGGCTTTGGTGTCACCACATAGTACTTATATTAAAAAAATAATCTCCAATGCAATGCAACATGAATTATATTTGCCCAAGTCCATTCATATGCAGAGCAGCTCAGCGATGCATTTACTTCCAATTAGCAATTCCTTCCTGAACTGGACATACTATTTCACTATGGACATTCAAAGCATGCCCTTCAGGCCCTGGAACTGATTCCCAAAAGGGGATGAAGCAATACTCTCATGTACTAAACCATATTGAAAACCAGATGAGGTGTGGAAGAGATTAAGAGTCTGGGGAACTAAAGACATATTTCATGACCTATTAATTTTGGCAGCTCTTTAGAAGATGTGTGCAAATACTTCCAGGAACAGTAATCTCTCAGCAATGCACTCCTAGCAGCTTTTCCCTACTTTATATGAACTACAACGAAACAGTTGTAGTCACTCTTACCATTATTTGCTTGACTCTTCCTCAATCCATATCAAGTAAACAAAAATTCTCAAAAATGTTGCTTGTTCTCAGTATCTACAGGTACAATTCTGTTCTCAGAATAAAAAAAAAGATATGATAAAATCTCAGTTAAAATCTGAACAGGACAGAGACTGCTCATATTTATATAATGCTGCATATCAATAGATATATTTACAAACTCAAGTGTCCTATCCCTGAATATGCTCATCACTGCTGACAGTGTTTCTAGTTTCAAAACACCAAATTCATTTTCCACATTGTCTTTTCTCCCTCCCCTACTCCCCCTAACCCTGGCCTTCTTAAAAGCAGTTTTGGAAAATTTTACAATAGAGCATTAAGGTACTTTAGCAAAAGTGACAGATAAATGGTACCAGGTTAAAGATCAAGCCTCCCTAATGTTAAGAGTTTTGGGCAATTCTAGTTTTGCAGGAATAGAAATAAGATGGGAAATGCCAAAGTGTGCTTCAGCAAAAAGTGTAAGAAATAATAGTAAGAAGAAACCCTTTGAAATACAAGTCAATATAGAGTTTAAAAAGTTGATGCATCCATGGATTTAAGAGATGCCAGTTGTCACTCAATAAAGATTATCTCGGAAATCAATTTTCTCTTGTAAAATTGAAAACCTCAAGTCAAACAACTGCATCTCTAGAAGAATGCTACCTCCATTATTAAACATAATGAATACTAACTCCAACCCAAACACCTTTCAGCACCTTCTGAAGGAAATTGCAGCCATTTCCAGAAGTAGTATTCAACAAAGATGGCACTATCTGCAGTAACAAATTCAAGTCAATATAATACAATGTTTGAACAAAGGCAGTTGTGGAAACATCTTCTGCCAATCATGTAGAGGTATGGAATCTCAGTAGAATAATAGTATTTTCCCATCCTTAGTGTATCAGTTCCATAAGGAAGGGTGGCACCACTTGCAGTATTCTGTGGCCAGAATTAGAGATCGTCAGGACAGCAATTCAGCTCCTGCTTTTACTGAGGAACAATTTCATCCAGTTTGGCATTTTCAGGCTTTCCAAAAAACAATGTTTAACACTTCACTGAAATCCACAATGTATAATAGTGGGGAGAGAATCCAATTTTCCCTGAACAATGTTTTTTTCTTATTTTGTTTAATTAAACAAATTACCAATTTCCCATTCCAACAATTACTGACAAAATACACAACCAGTATATCCTCCTCCCCCAAATCTTTAGGAGAAGCCACATATTCCATGACATCAGACAAACCTATGTGTAACCTAGATAAGCTGCACATAACATACCATTGTGCATAGAAATATCTGCCTGCTGGCTCCACTATTCGACATGTGGTTAACAAATTAATTTCTGAAAACCACCCTACTGTAGTAAGGCTGGGAAAATGATTGTGTGCCAGATCCTTGGCCACTGCAGTTTGTTGTTTCATGCATCCGATTAAGTCAGTATTTACAGTGACCTGAAGTTAACGTGCTGGGCTGCAAACTGGCAGTCACTTCTGCTAGCTCTGTCACAGCACAGCTAAAGTACAAGAAGGGGTGGAAAGGCTAACTCCAACTCAAGTGCCAGAAACAGTTAGCACCAGCCTTTTGACACCACACTTAATTGCCACTAGCCTGATTTGCTAGAAGAGAATGATAAAAACCATCACAGTTGCATTTCACAATACCATGAGATCACATTGTCTTGGATTACTATGAGCATTCCCTCTGAACTCAAAATTTTTTGTTCAAATTGAACATTACATGTAGTAAATACATTTAGTAAATACCTGCTTCTGGAATGACTGTTTACAGTATAGTTAAAGGCTATCAACTTTTTGCCTATAAGCATTATGAAGAAGATGGTCTCTTCTAAGAAAACTGTAGACAGTTGCAGAAAAGGGTGCTTTTGGTTTGATTTGTTGCTGGTTTTTTTTTTTTTTTTAATTCCTTATCCAACCCACAAGACATCTACTAAAAGCTTATCCCACTGAGTTGCTGGTTGTTTTTGCAGACAAGAAAATATAACCATGAACTGGCTCTTTACAATGACCAGAAGTCAAAATGACTAGTTTGATTATTTTCACATCACTATGAGACTGATCTAAACTAAACTGCTCTTAAACAGTCTGAGTCCTCTCAGAAAATAATCTAGATTACTAAATATGCAAGGACAAGATCTTATATTTCTATGGGTAATTAGACACTAAACACAAAAACTAAATAATCAAAGCACATTCTTTCATACGGTGGTGTTTTATGTGTTTTTTTTTCCTAAACAGTGACAATTCAGTGAATATTTCCTATTCTAAAAAGGTTGGAGTTTGTTTTTTGTTTGTGTTTTTTTGTTTGTTTTGGGTTTTTGTGTTTGTTTTTGTGTGGTGGGGTTTTTTTGTGTTTTTTTTGGCAGTATACAGTTACTGCACCACGACTGAACCATATAATTGGTTCCTCAATCAGGCACAGCACACAGCATGAGCTCCTTAAGCTACATTTACTAAGTAAGAATGTACTACGGATGGTTCTTCATGGCAAGTCTTAGCTGAATTAGAAACAGGAATCATCAATATGAAGCCTCATTTTAAAGGAGGGCAAACTAACAAGACCACATCAGATATGAATTCTCCATACAAAATGATTGCTCCTCACAGTGGGAAAGGCATCTTCTCAGATTATTTTATTCATTTGCCATTATGGAAGATAACTGTGTCTGAAACATGATTTTAATCTTCCTAACAGAGACCCTTCTTTGATCTAAGGTGTTGGGCGAAGGAAGAAGAAAACTTAAAACCAAACTAAACAATGCTTTAGAATGACTGTGTTGATACCATAGGAACAAGAAAGATTGTATCAGAAAATGGGATAGCAAATGTGGATAATATAAATGCCTTGACCAGTGAGCAAAGAGGTGCAATGGAAAACTGGAAATACATAAAGATGCATTTCTCTTGCTACTGATCTTTAAATTCTGTCTACAGTAAGCTACAACAAGAACACAGCAACTCAGTGCAAAACTGTGACCTAAATTAAAAGTAATACAATAAAGAAGTTTTCTTGGTATCACGGTGTTCTCATTCTAGCTGGTTAGAATGTCACAGGAATACCCAGTGACAGCTTCACCACACTCCACCCTAGCCATCAGTAAACATAAAAACATGTTTCACTAAACATTTTTCATGAGGCAAAAAGTCAAGGAAATAAAATCACAGAACAGATACTTGATTCAAGCAATACATTCTTCTTATTCGGTTAGTTGGAACTGATGCGTAACCTTTCAGAATTTAAAATATTAAATATTTCCATATTTTGACAAACTTGAGTCCATCTACTAAATTAAGCCCAAGCCTATCCTTCAAACACATATCCGCAAGTGTGCAAACAGCACACTCAACCCCCCTCTCTTAAATGTAAAATTTCATCAGTAAAATTGCAGCCGCAAATTTTGAGACTCTGAAGAGCAAGGCTATTTGTGTCTTAATAGGTAGCCTGTTTATTGCAAACTATAGCAGGACTTTCTTTCTTGCAAAGGTCCAGAGTACTTTACAATCATTTACCATGGAAATGTATTTCTAGAAACAATGTAAATATACATACAGTGTCATGAAAATAAGAACCTTCCAAATATATCAGCACTCCTGCAACTCAAGTGAAACAAACATCTCAGTTATTGAGAGCTGCTCGTACACACATCTTAGATATACTTATCCCTGGATAAGAACGGATTTTTGTTTCATCCCTTGCATTACTGTCATCAATAAACACAAGGTATGACTGAATTTTGGACAACTCCTTATCAATCAAACTGAAATAAATTCAAGAGAAGTTACTAGAAACGGAAAGGTTGTTCTTTGGTTAAGCAAGCGAATCTGCTACTTAGTACCCAGGGCCTCACTGTATTTGTGAAAAAGGTGTGCAAGTATGAAAAATATCTACCAAAAAAACCCAATTCCTATTTACAAAAATGATCTATTTATAAAGATCAATTGTGTCAAAATATTTCAACAATCAATACAAAAGGCCTTAAATGTCACCAAAACTGCAATTTAAGCAAAATTATGTATGGAAAAAAAGTCCTAGAGGGTTTGATGCTGTGACCTAGGCAACACATCCCTTCAGAAACTGAAGAACTTTGTTTATTAATAAGATATACCTTGATATATTAAGATATATCTTGTATCTTAGAGAGGTATTTGGCCAGAGGCTTACAGGGTTAAAAAAAAAAAAACAAACTAAACTAAACAAAAATCCATGCTCTCTCCCCTTTCTCTCTGGAAATAAAATTTGTTTGAGAAGTTAATTGAACTCAGCCACAGCATTTGAAAATCAACATAAAACAATCCCCATTCAACCTCTTCCCATTACTGGAAGTAGACGTGACTCTTGTACATTACCGCTGCCTGAAAACACTTAAGGCCTTGGATTAAATTTAGTTGACAAGATGACTCCACTGGGAGGGTGGGGAAGCAGCAAAGTATTATCAGATTTCACTGCAAATGAAGGCAAGATTTAAACTTTTTAAACAAATTCTCCTACTTCAGTAAGAGGAAAACTCACATTTAACCATTTGCATTTCTACTAATTTCAGGAAGATATTAGAAACATCAGTCTCCAACAACAATAAATTTCAGTGCCTATAAGAGGATAACATTTAAGTGTTATTACGAGTTACAAGTGATGGCTGATGCCTATAAAGAAATACTTGGAGGAGCAGCAAATAATTCTACTATACTTCCATTTCACAATGAGTGGTTTACATCTCTTTTGCCACCAGATTAACCGAAAATAAATATTTTGGAATTACAGCTTTCTTTAAAGCTACTACAATATAATAAGACAACCCAATAAATAAAAGCCAAGTTAGTCATTTCAGCAGATAAGATAATGACTCCAGTGGATGTATCTGTCCTCTTAACTATTCTTTTTATGAAGACAGAAGGTCTTCAAAGTCTTCAAAAAGGCTGTTGAACTGTGGGTTGGTACGCAAAGCCATGGGAAGTAGACATTCTCTCTTGTTGAGGCAAAGTGCACAATAATGTAAGGCCAGTAGATGTTCGAGAAGTGCTTTCTCCTAAAACCCAAGCTATGCTTCCCTGTGAGCTGCCCTCAGACACAGCTGGAAAGGGACAGAAGGCCATGGCTGTTGTGAACTCAAGGAAAAACACAGCGATTCCCTCACGCTGAATTGGTGCAGCACAGCACCTTCATCACTCTGCAGATGTTTTCATCTCCTCAGGACTCTCCCGAGCAGACCTGGGTGGCAGGGGAGAGAGGAGGAAAACAAAAGTGAAGAGTAAGACTCAAATCTGTCCAGTGATTACAAATAATGAGCTTCCTACAAAGTAAACAGGAAACAAACACACACGCAGATTTTTATGGGTACTGTGGCATAGAACATAAATCTTTAAATGTAATTTCTGAAAGTCAGAGAGTATCCACAGGTCCAATTAGTGTTTCTTCTCCTAAGTTGCCTAGATGAAAGATGACAACATCATTCACATGAATAAAGCAAAAGATTATTTCTAATAGGCAGAAAATTCTTTTTAAGATACATATATATATATATAAAATGGACTAACTTATATAATTTAATAAGACAGGAGAGACACTTAAATGCCTACTGTCATTAACACCATCACAATGTGGTTTCCAACTGTAATTAATTATTTAGTTAGGAGTTTATTCATCCTACCCCTTAACTGTACAGTTTAAAGATACATTTCTACATTTCACACTCAGTAACTTCAATAATGATATTAGTCAGGATCATACTGGGTATAATGGGAATTTTTTAAAATCTAGGTATGTTTATATTTTGCAGTATTGTACATTAACACATAAAAATGGAGTATTTTCAGGCAAGCCCTTTATTAAGGACAATTGACTCTATTAGATATCCATAACTAATAATCTTACACTGAAAAAAGAATGTTCAATCATCTCCTAGCACAACAGAAACATATAAAGATTATAAGACACAAACGTTATTATCAGTGAATTTTCTAAAACAAGTCTTCTGTAAGAGGTCAAGAGACATTAAACAAACACTTCAAGTATACAAGTTCCAGTGAGCGTTTTACTTGACCATAACTTTTTTTTCCTAGAATATAGGATAGCTGAATCCACTTCAAATATTCCAACACTCACACAGATGTGAATGCACACTCATATAAAACTCATGCATTCATTCTCTATACCCGTGCAGACATGCACTGATCTGGTAAAAATATAATGCATATGAGTAAGACTTTTATAGCTCACCGGTAAATCTGTAATGGCCATGTTGCTTGTGATGGAGTGGGCACTGAATTTGTTGGACTCACCAACATGGCACTATATATGTTGGAAGCAACAACAAGTATACAGAGTAGAATTGGTCCTATGATGGCTCCTTCCAGTCCCAGGTAATATGCACCACCAGCTACTGCAAGACCTGTCAGGTAAGGATGACCACCTCTGCCACAAGAGGGATAAAATTAAATTAAGAACTGCAAACCCAGTATTATCAATTATGAAATGTGAATTAATAATAATGTTTTATCAAGCTTAGAAATGGCACAGCTAGCTATAGATGTCCATATTTACACAATAAATTGCTGTTTGAATCACTGCACAAATGTTCCAGTCTGTATTCAGTGCTGTATTTGCACAACAAATACTAGAGCTGCATGTAATGCTGGTAACATCCACAATGGAGGAGTTACTTTATAGACATCTGCTGAACAATATCCAAAGGAGTTAACAGCAAAAACACTTCCATTTTGGGAAGGAAAAGATGGTTGGTTACAAAGACTGTTCATGCTTTAGGGTCAAGAACCATTAAATTTTAACACAATTAGCAACATGTTACTATGAGCATCCCTCAGCAAAGACATTACTTAACACAATGATAGTAACTTGCCTTGTGTCTTTCTAAGAATGTTTAGCATATAGTCTTTAAATAAATAGCCATGTCTTCCCATTTTGTTATAAAAAACCCTTTCAGTTTGAGTGTTTGTTATCATTAGCTTCCAACGTTTTCAGAGGAAAAATAACCAGATTTTCATGACTGTATCAACATTTACTGGAAAGATGGGTCCAGCAGAGCTTTTGGTAAGAGCTATTACGGCAGCAAATAAACCATGCCATTTTTATTTTCCATGTCCCAATTCAGGCCAAAAAAGCAAATCCTACCAACAACATTTACACAAAACCTGCTCTTCATCTTTCACTCTTTATAGCTAAAACAATGCTGGCAATATGGAATTGTATAAGAAAAACTACAGTTGATAAGTAGCACACAATTTTCAGGAAGTTCCTCTAAATTTTGATTGCAATGCATTTAAAATATCAGCTAGTCAGTCCAGAGCTTCAGCAGTTTCTGAGGCTTCTACTATGGTCCTGACTTCTACTCAACTCCCACATTTCAAGTCTGCCTTCATCACAACTGTGTGCAAAATGAGACCATGAAACATGACCTATTACATCATACACACCTCAATCATGTTTCACCTAGATCAACCTTCACCTACTGGCAGGGCCAGACGGTTTTTCTGAAGGGACAAACTTGACCTTAAAGTTTTATGTTTCTCCAACAGTAGACACATGATTCATTTCTAAATGTTTAAAAATTTCAAATATTTTTTCCCCAGCATTTGTATCAGTTTAAATGTTCTTCTGGCTAGTTTGCTAAATTAAACAACAGATCATCTGATAAAATAGGACTATCACATGAAGTTAATCCATTTAGAAAACCCTGCATAACCTAATTGTAGCTATTTCAAATAGGTTTAATTTAATCTGCAAGACAGCCTGATGTTTACTGTTCTATTTAATGGGAAGAACACAATTTTGCTCCACTGTCAGAAAATCTATTCCTGTCCCATGCATTTTCTGGACAGTAAACAGAGTCTGCATGCCCTACAGTCAAAAAAAAAAAAAGTATTCTAGTAAGCGGAAGAATTATTGGCTGCTTAAATACCTACTAGCCTTAAATTTATACATGATTAATTGTTAGAAAAAAAAGTGTTATTTGATTATACTTCACTTGTTAGTATTAATTAATGCAAAATAACTAGAGCTCCAGTCTTTGAAAATTAGTATTAATATTGAGCATATTATCATTAGGTTCTATCTGTTCAACTAATTTCTAACAACACAGAACTTAAACATTTTATGTCCTTATTCTACATTAACTCTCCTGTAATAAAAAATCATCACAAATTAGGGACTAGTACCAGCATGTAACTAAGCCTGGACCATGAAGTCCTTGATTCAGTTTAGTAGGACTGTTTCTGATGATCAAGACTGAAGCAGTAACTAGAGAAGTGCACCTTTACATCCATATTGTACATGATTGTGAACAGGTCTCTGGTACCTTTGCCAGCTCTGTTTAACTGGGCTGCCTTACTTTCTAATCTGTGTTGCATAAAGGGATTCACAGATAATTCAGATGCAGAAAATGTCAATGAACATTTCAGTTGCACTCCACATACAACTGAAAATGTTGACTTTGTCTCCATCATTTGGAGTTTGTTTGTCTGTGTGCAAACTCAAAGGTGAAATCAGGAGACATTTCAAGTCAAGAGAGACAGCCAAACATCTACTAGGTTCTTTCAAGAAATCTGTGCCTACATCCCACCATAGGACAGCAGCACTGGTTACTATCTCAGTAGAAGCCTATCTCCAGTTTTGTAATTTCAATAGACCTTTGCACTGGACTATGGTAACACAAGACAAAGGCTGAATTCCAAAAAAATCCTCAAAATTCTCGTAATCCATATTTTAATTTATGAAAGTATTTTTTCAGATCCCTAACTATCTCATAGTTTTGTTTATTCTGCAGCGTCATCTAGCATTAGGGGTTGTAAAGAGAATGTTACACACACCTTTAGTTAATGACTAGACATTAAATAGAAAAGGTAAACCAATTCTAAGAATCCCAAATGAAAGAGTTAATTTTGCTAATGCTGAGTTCAAGATCTCTGACATGTCAAAGTTCACAGAAAATAGGCCTGGGAAAATAAAAGCCAGTAAGACTTCTTACCATCACTGCATCTCGTCCTATGCTTGAAGATACTGTTTTGTATGCTTCAGGCAAATCAGTTTAATTAAAGGCATCAGTGATTGGCAATCATTTTTACAATGCTAATGTTAAAATGTCTGCAATGTACTTACCCTGATATATCTGAATAAATTGCTGTATCTACAAAATAAGTTGGCAAGAGGTGAAAAACCAAGAGCAAAATGGCTTTGCATCCCTGGCCTTGCACAAGCCACAAATCTAGGACTGCAGGGACCGCTGCCCAGTACGTCCCCAGAAATGGCACTGCTCCAAGGATTGCTGCTAATGCTAGAACACACAGAAGCAAAAGTTAGAAAAAGACCAGAGAAACGTATTTTATAAATATATTTACAGTTAAATTCTGACACTTTTGCCACACCAGTAAGTCCCACTTCTACCAACTGCTCTAAATAAGACACTGAAGAAGTGCCACATGAGGTCCTTGGTATTTTATAGCTCTGGTTTAGGAAAAAAGAAAATTACACTATTCCCCATACAGAAAAGCTTCATTAACTGACAGACACAAGAAGTTACTTCCAAAAGAGGCACCAGTTCAGAAAAATTTGAAGTTATACCAATCATACACACTTCAAACTTTTACATGGCTTCAAATTAGCAACTGTGCATAAGAAATAAGAAGGTTTATGAGCCCAAGCCTCATTCTAACTTACCACGTCTCCTGCAGTCAATCACAATAATGACAAACCAGGCAAATATAAAATTTATGACTTATGTATTTCTGTATGCAAATGTGTACACAGAGGTGTACACCCTTCTGATTACAGAAATACCTGTTGCAATCTAGAGCAATACAATACAGCTGTCATTCCATTTCAATGCACCAGGAGTGAACTTAATATGAAACACAGTTCAGTGCATCTTTTTACCCTTTCTTTTTTTGGTCTCCTTAACTAGAAAGCAAAAATTTTTAAGACTGCATGTAGTTGAAAGAAAAAGACCGATTACCTTCTAAGTAGATCTAATGACAAGCAATACCTTTAAGGTAGTTGCCCTTTATAATGCAGACATTTCCTGGTATTTTGGGGTTTCATGTATTATGCTCCCCTTATGTTTCCTTGTACACGAACATTTTAAATTACTATTATTAATACTCTTTTTTGAGGAAGAGAGAAAAGAGGAACACGGGAGAAGATTTTTCATTGAAAAACTCTCCAGCCATTTTCAAAGCAAAGAATAAAAGAAAACCAGAGACTGGTAATAGTGAGGCAACAGTACTGAGAATAAGGAGCATGCCTCTATCATGCATTTTCATGATACTACATCTTCCTGTATTTAGGCATCTTGAAAAATCAGCACCTGTCAACTATGAAAGAAACAGAAGCTGAGAATGGCAGAATGAAGTTAAAACCTGAAAAGACTTGGACTGAATACAAGCGAGGAAGAATTACATCCAGCAAAAGAAACAGACAGAAGAAGTAAAATAGCTTGCAAGGACTGTGTTGTGAACACAGAAAAAGACAAGCCTCGGACATAAGGCAGCAAACGGGGTTTTCTCTCCACCCTACCCATGGCCATATTTTCTACGATTAGATTAAGCCTGTCAGCAACATTTAATCCTTCTGATTTTGTAAAATAAATAATTATGTAATATTATTTATAAACACATTATAATTGTTCAGATTCTTACCAGATGGTATGAAGACTATGTTAATCCCAAATATAGTGTGAGTCAGCCAAGTGTAGAGTCCGTAGAAACCAGCCATTTTGAGGGAAGCATCAAATACACCTCTAAAACAATCAAAGAAACACTGTTAATTCTTATTGTCAACAGGATTCTGGGAACTAAGATAAACACACAAGCTGCTTGAAAAAAAATGTGCCACAAATAGCACAACTCAAAATGTGACATTAAAACCTTTCTGCATTTGTTGCCTCTGAGAAGAATAAACATCCTTCACGTGTGTCATTCAAGGCCTTTAGACACAAAAATCCCTCCTACTGTTTTTTACTGTACAATAGGTAACAGGAATAAATTCCTTGAAAGACACTACTTAAGCATCAGATCACATCCTCTGTCAAGAATAACCAGTCTATGAGGAGCAGTACCGTTCCACATACAAACTACTTACTACTTTGTCTTTGCCTTTTTCCACTTCTACAGGTTCTTTCATTTTCTTAATCTGCTTACATTTCTACACCTAAGAATTTTCATTGGATTAAAACCACTGATATCTGAAGTGAAATAGGCTATTTAAACTCTTACTACTTTTTTACATACTTACATCCTTCTGGATGAAAATAATTGCATATCTCATATCCATGACTGGATTTTAGCCTTAATATCTTGATATTCCTAGCTTCTAGGCTGCTTATTAAGTTACATTGCTGAAAACCAAATGGAAAGTCTGGTAATCTAATTCAATCTTGCTGAATCTACATCCAACATGCTGGATACAAAACAAAGTTCTCCTCTTGTAAGTGTGACCACAGCTTCATGAGACAGCAAATAGGCAGTTAAGTGTTGTCATTTTTACAGCACTAGGGCACATAAACACATGTGGAGTATCCCATAACTGACTGAAAATCCAAGCCTTAGGTCTACAGTCACAAAAATCATAATATCAGACTGGTATATCTCATCATTGTATTACATAATTTTTCATCTGTACTTGAGAAAGGCATGAAGTTTCCCAAAATTGCTATTTTAGCCTGAATCCAAGTAACCAAACTATCCCTGGGTTCCTCATCTCAGGACAATCCTAAGAGTTAGATCATTGCAGAAGGGGTACCATGTACACTTTCTTCACAGAGAGAAATGTCAAGTTAGCTGATGTTATCAGTTTATAATTCATGCTTTTAGTTACACTGGCTGTCTTTGCAGTTTTGGGAATTCTGGTAGGAGGACAGAGAGAGCAGGTGGACATACAACAGAAACCAGGGAGCCAAATGATAACTGGGAAGATTATCATTGCACTTTGAAGGGCAACACAGTTTGCATAGAGAAACAGCCCTTTCTGGATCTAAAGTCTCTAAAACCACAGTTTCTTTCCTCCACTGAGTCCCCAAAGCCTTCTAGGAAAGAAACTTTCTCTGATACTAAATTACTAAGTAGAATTTTTTTCTCAACTACTAGCAAGAATTCCAAGACTCCCAGTTTTTGCTTCTTTGGCCAATATCCTCATTATTATTTCTGTGGGCAGTGTGCATATTTTTGCTCTCCTTTCCTACATTAAGGTTCACTTAGATTTCCAAATGATTCCTGAATCAAAATTATCTTATTTAAAATTCACTCACTGGAAGCTGTGGGTGCATGATAAACCTCACAGATCAACACTACTGCTCAAAACGTGAGATTCTCCCAACAGATTAACTAGAACCAATTGTTGTCAGCCATCTTTTCCTTCAAAAGAGGGAAAGAGAAAATATAGAAAAAAACCCCCAAACTTTAAAGAATTACCTGAAATAACAAATCTAACCTTTGACAAACAAGTATTATTTGGTACATAAAGAAAGGGAGGGAATATTTACAAATATGTGGTGGCTTCAATAAAAAAAGCCAGAATACTTCTTAGTTTAGGTAAACTTGCATGATATTAAAACAGAAAGACCAGAAGACATAAAATCTGTAGATTTTGAAGTGACATACTCACCTGTATCTAAGAAAAGTAAGCTTCTGACATAAAAATAACTTGCAAGGAGGAGAGAAGACCCCAAAACTCAAAGCCACAGTAAAACTGCTAAATGTGAGTTTGCATTTAAAACTCAAGATATTTTCATACTTTAGCTACTCAAAAGTCTTTACTTTCTGCATTTTCTGTGACATTCAATTCATGTCTACTCCTTCAGAGGATATCAAAGGAGTGTAGTATTTTTGTAAGGAGAACCTGTTTATTAATTGAAACCGATTCTGTCAATCACCAAGTATAAACATAATACAAAAAGGGCTGAAAAATAACCCATCTATCAACATTTTATTCTAAGGATACCTTACCAAAACAGAGGGCTGAATACCACTTAAATCCATATGAGCAGCTTATCTGTGGTTGGATTTTTAGAATTTAGAACACTAAAAAAATATATCTGGATCTCTGGCAATGGAAGCCTCCAGGATGCTGGAGTGGTGGTGATATGCCATCTGTACTGCAGTGGTCGTGAGGGTGCAACATCATTCTCCTGGTTCCAGTAAAGATACATTTGTACCCACTAAACCCATTTTGCTTTTGGCACTCCAACTGCCTCAGCCTTGTTGGTCTCTTGAATCTCTTGAAGTCCCACAGAAACCCTTTGCACTATAAAGAAGGTATCTCACAAATTCTGACATTCTAATCCGAGGACACAAAATTCCCAATCTTTTAAATGCCATTTGCCAGGTTTTTCCAAAACAAAAGTAGAAATACAAAAACAACCCATCATGTTCAGAGCGATTTGTTAGAAGGCAACATTAAATATTTAACAGCACCTATAAGAACCCTGATTTTAACAAGCTATAATTAAATCTTCAAGTAAGTATTTTTCCTATCAAACAGGAACTGCAGCACAAATACATCACAGTAGTTAAAATAATATTTTTAAATTGTCCTTGGGTATCTCCTTACTTTTTCCATAAAGATCTTTTCTGTACTGTAATAAATTTAACAAGTTCTTAACTTCTACATGTATGTCCCCAAACCACATTTCAGTATACAGGAGGTGAGGAAGTACTCTAGTTTGAGACAGGTATCAGAAGTAGCAACTTCACTGGAAATTAAAATATCCACCTGCAACTACAGGAAAGACTTTTTAAACAAGCAGTCATATTAGATTTTCTCACAGAGAATATAAAAGAAAGGAAGACAGTCTTATGGCAACCAAAAGAAAGACAACAACTCAGGGAAAAAAATCCACTGAAGGTGTCTATAAAACAAATTGCTTTCATAGTCTCAGCTCAAGGACTTAACAGTGAGAATTAACTCCTGTGAGTTTAACTACAGGGGGTGTAACTGCTGAACTGCTTCTCAGTTGTAAGAAAGCATCCAAAACTGCTATTCCAATTTATGCAGCTTTCACATTTCAGTTCAGACAAATACAATTTTGTTCCTCAGATTAATTGAATTAAAATTTAAATTCAACTTCTGCCATGTCTTTTGCTGATGTTGTCATGTAGCTTTTAAGATAGTTTTGCCTGTTCAGTTCAGTACTTGTTCCAGATATACCAGTATAGTAGAGCAGTACCGCACCTCTCTAGCTCCTTGGATTTGGCACACACAACTAATAAGCTGAAAGGAGAAGGTATCAGGCAGTGAGTGCTGTGAAGTTGTGAAGCACCACTGGTCATGCAGGAAGCAAGAGCAAGCTACGCCTCCTTACCTTCTCCTCCTCTCCTTCACTCTGGTGTCTGCCTCCACTAGTCACAAAAAAAAGTGCAGGGTACCTACACTGTGACAAGCATGGCCCAGGAGAACTTCAAAGTCTCTGAAAACTCATGTTCATTAGTTCTGTCAGAAAAAACTAAAAATCATACCTTAAAGTCTCTAGAAATTCATATCCATTTGGCTTCATGGTTAAGGAAGCAGAAAGGTAATTCTGGAAACACTAGCAAGACTCCTCATCAGCAGTTTGCTTCAGCTACTCTGCATCGGCGATACCAGATCTTTAAAATGATGTGGTATGCTAGTGCAAAAGCTGAACGAATTTATTACCATCTGCAAAATGCAGACTTTCCTGGTGTAATTATGACAGTAAGTAAAATTCATCTCTTAATATGTTATTGGCACACATACAGCCTCCTTTAATATACAAGAGTAATTGCGTGCCTCAGAAATCAGAAAATACAATTGCTGCTCACGTCTCACTTTGGCACTGTAGCAGGATGAGCCACTTTACCTGCAAGAGCTGTCATCTGCAAAAGTGTAATTTATGAGCACTTCATGGCAATTTGGTGTAAGGCATACTTAGACATATATATTCCATTTTACCGAGCCTTGAATCCCATGCAAAATTAAAAAAAAAAAAACAAAACAAAAAACAGAGGACATGAGTCAAACCACATTATTCAGATTAAAAATGAAGAAACTTCTGTCCAATGTTTCTGCATAGTTGTCCTAATTTTTTTGTTGTTGTTGTTATGAGAGTTTTCTACTTCACTGNTGTAAGGCATACTTAGACATATATATTCCATTTTACCGAGCCTTGAATCCCATGCAAAATTAAAAAAAAAAAAAACAAAACAAAAAACAGAGGACATGAGTCAAACCACATTATTCAGATTAAAAATGAAGAAACTTCTGTCCAATGTTTCTGCATAGTTGTCCTAATTTTTTTGTTGTTGTTGTTATGAGAGTTTTCTACTTCACTGAAAAAAGAGCTAGGGAATTTGCTTGTGCATGCCACATGGGAAAGTACCACCTTTTTTTTGTTTTGTTTTGTTTTGGTTTTTTTTGGTTGGTTGGTTTTGGTTTGGGTTTTGTTTGTTTTTTTGTTTTTTTGGGTTTTTGTTGGTTTTTTTTTTTTTTTTTTTTTTTTTTTTTTTTTGTTTTTTTTTTTTTTTAATTCTCTTTTACTGATTGGCCATGAAACATCCAGAGCTTCCGCTTTGTTTCTACTGTAGTTTACACTAAATGTATGTCCATTGAACTCAAGTTCACTTTGCAGAGCCTTCAGGTAAGGTCTCTTCACTATTAGCAACACAGTGAAACTTCAAAAATTTTAACCTAATGCTGCAACAAGCCCAGCTGAAAGGAGTTCTTCAGCTCTGAGTATTCATTTTTTGACCTTGGAGTTAATTTGATTTTCTTCATCTATCTTTTCCCAGAACACTGGAGAAAAGAAGAGCATATGGGCTGAAATAATGAGACTTGAAGTTACCAGAAAGATTAGAGTAAGCACATTGTAAATTCAGAAGAGAGATTTACTGGTTATTATACTAAATTTATAATGAAGGCATGTTAACCCTGGTTCGTGAACAGGCATAAGAGTATAAACTAGATAAAAGTAATATTTGCCTCTGGAAAAGTTTATAAGAATTAGCATTTTTCTAAATTTCTTAGAAAACATTTTACAAGCCATACAGCACTTTACAATACAACTAAAATATAAGTTTGTTACCAGGAACACTCTCAGCCAAAAATACTGTTAGAAAAAGAAAAATTTCGCTTTTCTTTAAACCACTGATGTTTGATATTTTCCCATATTCTCTAAGTAGACATTAAAAGGATTGTACTGTATCTTTGTTGCAAAATCCTTCTATATAAAGAGCTGAATAATTCAAAATGATGCTTTAAGAAACTTCAGATCTTCAGTTTCTTTTGAGGTCACAACCTTTACATCTTAGAAGTAAAGAGTTCAAGGTATAAGTGAAATGCACTTCCAACTTCAGAGCACAGTTTCACAAGTTAGATCAGGTTAACTCGGACCCATCCCAAAAGAGCTCTCCCATTCCACTGTTCTCAAGGATTCCCTTCTGCCCCAGATCACTCCTCCTCTGTCTACCTGCCAGCACAGTCTCCATTATGCACCATGACAGCTTTTACAATTAATTCAGCCAATAATGATTTTTTGCTGGGTTAATTTTAACTAACTAGTTCAGGTCTTTTCTCTACTCCTCATCCAATTCATAAGTAGTAGCACAGGAAAGAAGCCAACACATTTCATGGCTGGAGAGCAAGGACTCTTTGCACAACAGTGTTGTCTTATCCCAGCTGAAACTAATAGTCACTGTTGCCATAACTTCTATACCAAATAATTTCTTCCTTGAGAGACCACCAAGATCTGTTGCAAAAGACAAGCTGCCAGTGATAAAGGACAGCTATTATCTTAAAAAGGACTAAGGTATCCTTTTGCAATGATTCCCCAGATTTCAAGTGATCATCAGGAGAACTCTGAAGAATTAAACTACTCAAAGAAGTCCTTTGCAAAAACAAACCAACCAACCAACAATAACAACAACAACAAAAAACAAACAAAAAAACCCCACACTTAAGGTGTTCTTTGACTCTAATAGTTCTGCTCTTTAAGCAATAAATAAAGATTCTTTTTCAGTTTCAAATTACACATGAAAGTAAGCAAAGTGCACTAAGATATATTCCAGCTATGAAAAAAGCAGAAGTGGCAGTAAGTGTTTCTTAACAGGTTAAGATCATTTAGGAGCAATATAAGTATGCAGGTGATATTTAGAGATGACTCCATTACAAGATTTCAACAGTTTTGCTGCTGAAATTTATTTATCCTCATTCTTTCCAATGATACAACTGCACAAAGAGGTAACAGCTCCAACATATGCAGGCTAATAATGACACAAATCAGATAAAGTAACACAATCTTGAACAAAGCACAGGTCCTTGAGATGGTGTAACATGCAAATATTACATACACCTCTCAGGGCGGGACAGGGATCCACTGATTGTATCAAAGCTTCATTAAAGAGTGGTAACTAATCTGGAAGGACACAGTAGCTCACAGATTTTCTTCTCTAACAGACAAACATCTACATTCCATGAAAAAGAACAATTAACATGCAGTGCAACCTGTAAGAAATTCTACACCTGATTATTTCTTTGAAATATTTTTCTCTTTCTAATAACTTTCTAATTACCATTTTGGTCTGTTTTATTCACATATACCTTGTAAACTATTTAGCAATCTTCAATTAATCTCTTTTCTTAGTCCTTGTGTTCAATCCTGCAAGCTGCTGCAAGTGACATTCTTTGACAAGACCGCACCTATGCCTACTGCCCGAACCAACACATTTTTTGAAATTTATTAATTTAAACTGCCTGCTTGTTTTTTGATGACCCCAGGAGACTATAAGCAGTCCAACCCAATCATTCTTTTCCCACTAGTTCCAATTTTGCAAACCTCAATTTGTGAAACATCCTTTTCTCCAAGCTGAAGAGTCCTAACCAGCTCAGTCATTCCTCACAGAAACTGAAGCATTCCTCCATTCCTCTAACCTGTCTTATTGCTCTCCTAGCTTTTTGAGATGCAGGAACCAGAATGGCACACAGTAATGCAGGACCACAGATTCATACAATGGGAGTAGTAATCTGCATTTCTTTGTCTAGGTCTGTTGTAACAAAACTTCATGTTTGATATACCTGTCAGATGTTTTTAAGTATTACCAAGCACTGAACTACCTAGTCTACCAGAAAATACAGCTCACAAGTGGTTCAAGTCTGCACAGTGGTAATCAGTTTATGTGTGAATGCAGGACTGGTTTTCACCCCCATGCATCACACTTTCATCTGCAGTACATTTCATCAGTCATTTTACTGCCCAGACACTGCTGTCTTCTAACTGAATTTGTCTACAACCCTGAAGCATCCACAACTTCTCTGGGCACCCTGTTCCAGCATCTCACCACTCTCACAGTAAATGATTTCTTACTAATATCTAATCCAAACCTATTCTCTCTCTGTTTAATGCCGACACCCCTTGTCCTTGAAAGCCTCTGAAGTGAGATGCTGTAAAAAACCTTTATGGAATTTCAGCAGAACATAGCAGATAAATCAACTTACTAATGGTCTTGCTTGCCCACGCTTCAAAAAACATGAAGAGTAAGGCAGAACTTCTCTCTATAAAAGCTCCACTGATTCTTTCCAACGAAGTAATATTTTTTTGTTTGTTTGTTTTTGTTTTGTGTTTTTTTTTTTTTCATTTTGCCCTTGAGTTTTCTTTAGTGAGTTTGCATCATCCACTCTCAGCAATTTGCTATTGCTCATTTTATCTGTTTTTTTCTAAAAGGTCTTCTAAATTCACTGTAATTTCTGAGAGATTCTCTGTAGCTCACCCTTAAGAAGGGTTTTACAACGCAAGTCCCTTCACTTACTTTCACAGCAGCAAACAAAACATCACCAGTTTACCTCCCCTCTGCAACAGCCTGCAGCTGCCTTGACGTTGAGTACTCCTTGCCATCCCTCAGCCCCCCTGACTTCTGGTTGTTGCTCTTGCTGCATATGAAAAATTGTACTCTGCTTTAATAGCATTTTGTGGAGCTTTGAGCAAATGACTCAAACACAGCACCACCACCATCCTCACGCTTTAGGCCCATTTCTATCTGTTGAAGTTTATGATCCTTTTGTTTATTTAGTGAAAACTTTAAGTTTGTAAAGGATAGCTTCTCATTTCCATGGCCTTTGTTATTTTGCTGTGCAGCTATGCAGTCTGTCTTCCCTTTAGCCTTACTCAAGCCTTTTTTAGCGGTTAGCATGCAGTGAACATTTATTATTCTCTACACTACTTGTAAAGATGCAATTCTTTTAGATCCTATTTTAGCTTGAAAAGTTCATAAATAAGAGCACAGCTAGCTGGAGTCAATATAGTTCAAAATCCATTGCAGTCTTATATTAAGAAACTCCTAGACTGTTCAGATTATTACTATTATAAAATTATGAATCACAAGCATAAAGAAGGGGGTATTTCTCATGTTGGTGGAGAGAATAAATAATGGATTGACCTTTTAACTCAATAAAAAAAGCAAAAAGCTAAAGCTGTGATGTTAAATCCTTGAAATATCAGGAAATCCTGAAGTTTTACATCAGACCTTGCTGTCTTTTTACATAACAATAAATCTGTATTTTAAATAGCAGAAATCTAAGGTTAAAATAACATATACAGTAATCTTAAATACACACAGAGATAATTATTAGAAATCTAAGCATAGATTCCTGCAACATGTTATACTAAAACTAATCCTCATAGTACACTTTTATTCTTAGAAATGCCTGATAGAAAATCTCTTACCCATATATTTAATAAGTCTTTCAGCAACCCTTGTCTTTCCATCCCTTCCTGTTAGTTACTAGGCCTGCCTTGAAAATAAAAAACTGAGCTGAATTCCAGATGCAAGTTAAGTGTCACTCTTTTTACTGATACAGTTCATGTCACATACCAACAAAACTTTCATTCAATTAGAGACTGCAGGTTCTGACATACAAATAGCCTTCCAAATGTTGGTGTTGTAGAAAAAAGTGTGTGTTGTGTGCGTGTGTATATACACACACATATATATGTATATACACACATACAAATCTTAGTGCAATAAATTAAAGGACTTTATCTAATGTACAATGTAGTTACATTATTCTTAAAGACTGCATGGAGATCTGCTTATGCATTTAAATGTGTGTGTGCACACACACACCCCCCAACCCATATCCTCTACACATTTACAGACAACTTCTGTCATAAAAAAACCCCCAGACAAACACAGAACTGCAAACAGCAAATATGCACTAAGAAACTGCTGTTATAGAACATACAGAATGCACCACCTGGAATATGAAAGACAGAATATCGGCACTGCCTCATATAAAGCAATGAGTCCTCAGTAAGTCCTCAATGTGTTTGAAGAGACAGTGCCAATCTGCGTGGCAGAGAGAACAGAACTGTCTGCTTCAGCATCAGATTATGCACTTGGGTATCTTGTAACATTAAATTTAGAGATTTTGTGAAATGCTTCACTCAAATTATGTGCGTGTAACATTTTTTTCATAGTTTCAGGCAAATTTTGGAGTAAAGATTCAGCATGAGCAAATAAATTATTTTCAGGAATTTTCTTTGAAGATCTGTTTTTCTTTGAATTACTGTTTAAATCATATGTACATAAAGCAATATACAGACAATTGTGCTTAATAAGAAGGAGCATTTTCAATATAAAAGAAAAAGGAAATAGAAGAAAAATTCTGAAGGCTTTTTTTTCATATAAGAGATATTAAACACTAAAAAAGTAGGAGGAACAAAGCATGTTTTTATTGGTACTACAACAATCATCTTAAAAATTTATTACTATGTATACCACTAGGATAATCGAGTTACAGTTACTGTCCATGTGGTACTGCAAATGTACTAAAACAACGGGGCATCTCTTCTACAGACCACATTTTTTTCAATAACTCAACTGAAACTTTCCTTTCTTCCATGTAACTAGAAACAAAATGTATGTTGCTCCCAGTTTTAGAGTAAGCAATTATTTCATTACAGAATCACAGAATCATACAGGCTGGAAAATATCTTGGAGTACAACCTGTGACCAATCACCACTATGACAACTAGATCATGGCACCAAGTGACACATTGAGTCATTTCTTGAACACCTCCAGGGATGGTGACTCCATCACCTCCCTGGGGAGCCTATTCCAATGCTTGACAACCATCTCCCTGAAGAAATTCTCCCTGATGTCCAACCTGAACCTCCTCTACTGGAGCTTGAGACCATTTTCTCTTGTCCTATCACTTGTTACCTGGGAGAAGAGGCCAATCCCCACCTGGCTAGAACTTCTTTTCAGGTACTTGTAGAGAGCAGTATGCCACCCGTTTCCTTTTCTCCAGGCTAAACAGCCTTAGCCCCCTCAGCCTCTCCTCATGTGGCTTTATGCCCTAGACCCTACACCACCTCCATTGCCCTTCTACGGACACACTCCAGCACCTCAATGCCTTTCCTGAACTGAGGAGCCCAGAACTGGATGTGGGACTTGAGGTGTGGCCTCACCAGTGAATGCTGAGTGCAGGGGGATGATCACTGCCCAGGTCCCGCTGACCACATTAGTTTTGATACACACCAGGATGCCATTGGTTTGATGATTCAGACAGAATCATTTTCAATTCCATTCCCATCTCATAACAGACACCATAAGTAAAGCCTGAGAAATTACAGTAAGATACTGTTAAAGGCATTCCTGTGACAAAAGAGATTTCCACAAAAGATACTTCTGCTACTAAGGAACATACATTGCATGCAAAAATTCAGTCAAAATGGAATCACTTAACAGTTGTCTTTGAAAAAATTAATCTGAAAGACATTATTAATGTTGCAGTAAAACAAACAAGATCACATATTTTGCTTTTTCTAAGCATTAGCTTAACATGCTGGAAGACTATTGTTTTCTGTGGGAATTGTATCACTGTCTCATTTTCTCCATCATTACTGCCAGGATGCCACAGCAAACCAATTAGATGCTTAAGCAGCTAAGATTTTTTGTTTATTTGTTTGCATGTTCATTTCAGATTTCTTTTTACGTTAATGAATAAAAGTTGAGAATTCATTAAGAACACATTTCAGCCATCAAGGTACTACAGGGATTTTTTTATATCCAATCTTTCTTTTGACTTTCCAGCCAATTTCAGCTCAGGATAACTCCTTCCTCTGTAGAAACACATAATACTTTAAGTAACTTTTCCATACTCAATGAAAAGACTGATCAAATTTCAGATGTATATGGCAAATGAAGAAAATGAAGCAAATAATGATAACCCTTCTCAAACTGAAAACAGACAGTACTCATCTTCCCGACATTACAGGACAAACTTCCACTAACACATGTTTTCAAGGCATCACTCCAAATACTGATCTGGGTTTCAGAGCATTTCACAAGGTAATTAGGCCCCACCAAATTTGAAAGCTGCAGTAACTTTAAGCCACAGCCATACCCGTGTGCATGCACTCATGTGAAAGTATCGCACACACTAAATTGCACTGAGGCCGTGAGAACATGCAACTTAGTAATGTGCAATATCTCCACCAGAGCAAGCAGAAGGGGAGCTTCGGGGAAGAAGGGTATGGTGCATTCAGGAAGAGAACGACATGCTGCTCAGGGAAAGGAAAATGGTTCAGGCAAAGGTGTGCATGCTACTACTTTGGAAACCTGTGAATTGGAAAATTATTGCTTCATCCATTCAGGACATAAAAGAAAAAAAAGAAAACAGAAAAAAATCCAGACAAGACCCTCCCCCCTCCCTATTTCAGGGGAAAAGGACATCATTTTCCTACTTGTGCTGTGAGATAGGTGACTCATGAACCAATCTGATTTTACAGAACCTTTCTGAAAGTAACTCTCCCACTGTGATGGGCAGATTGTGCTTTCCCTCAACCTTGAAAATACTACATTATTAATTATAACGATAATGAAAAATTTCACTAACTACTATTGAGAACTAACATTAACTAAATACAGTAAACTGGTCCAAGTGATTCTCACATTTCTAAACCAAGTCATCCTCCTATACCTGAGAGAGTGCTGCCAAGCAAATTCCTGCAGCTCAACCTACGCTGGCATTACCCTTCTGCCACAGTTGCCAGTCTCCACTCTGTTCCCTTTTCTCCACTGGTTCCTATGGTTGATTTTAGTAGTTTCAACGAAAGTAAAGTGTATTCAAAAGCAACTAACCACCACTGTCAGGCAAGGGAGGCTCTTGCACATGATGAAGATGCAATATTATCTTCGTAATTCATCACATTTTTGTGCTGATACCCACTTACATAATATGGAAAACAGGAAGAAAATAAAACCAACTAAATAAAAAAGCAAAAATCACGAACAAAGATGACAAAACTGGGGAGGACGGGAGGGTGTGAAAGGCAAAGGGCAAATGAAGAATTAATCAAGAAAGTTAAAATCGGAGTGGAGGAAGACCCAAGATTGCAAACCAAAGAAAAATTGAAACAAATAAACCAACTGGGCACCAAAGACCAAAACTCTTAAGAGAACAGAAGCTCTTTTGCTACTGAGGCATTAGCAATATTCAGGATTACTAGAACCTTCCCAAACTTTTATTTCCCACCTCATTTTACAAGCAATGGCACATGAAATTCCAGCATGGAATTTGGAATCAGTTGGTTGATTTGAAACAGAATCAGTACTTCATGTGTCAGTGAGAAATCCCTGTGGTCACATACACCATTGGTAATGATTTTCCTCCCTGGCTTTTTACTGGGCTTTAGGGAATCATCACACAACTATTGACGTTTATTTTCCCCTGCAGATTAAATGCGACCTTCCATAAGATGTGACCAATGAGGAGGAGCAAAGGCAGTATATGACAACAAAGCACACACGAGTGTTTACTCGAAAATGACAGGAGCATTTTCACGATGAAAGCTCCTCGAAATGAGGAAAACTGATTCATGATCAGTTTGCAAAACAGCAAAACCTTCTGTAATCCAAACACCGTCAGTTCCTTTCTGGAGGTTTGCTTGGAGGCAGGCAGGACTATCCTGCGAGAACTGGAAAAACTCGGTCAAAGGTAGGTATGTGGGGCAAAGGCAAACGCCCAGCTTTCAAACAATCACATTCATAACATGGAAAGAGACTAAACTAGCAGCAGGCCATATCTTGGGTTGCCCTTTCCCTCTTTGCCCCAAGAAAGGCCTAGAAAACAGTTCTTTTGCTGACCGTCAAGGGTTGCATGGGCCCTGCCTTCCCACCCTCCACCACTGTCAAGAGACACCATCAGCACTGAGGCCTGAGAGACTGGGGAGGAGAGGCCCTGCCTTCCATCAGGCTGCTGCCTTCCCCAGGCAGCAAGGGACACACCCATCAGCTGCCTACCCACAACCTTGCAGAAGGTTACCTGTCCCACCACCACCCAAGCCCTTATTCCAGACCATCATCAGCATCAGCCCTATCACTGCCCTGAGTCACACCACCACCAGCAGCATCCCCACAGCTGGAATGTGTCCTGCTGAGCACACAGCAGTGCTCCTCCCCTCCTGCAGCAGTCCCCTTCTCCTGCCCATGCTCAATCATGCTCTAGTTACTGTGGGAGGCTGCCACAAGCTTTGCTGAAGTCAGACTAAATGGCAGCCATGGCTCTCCCCTTGTTGCACTAGGACAGCCACCTCTCAAAGCAAGGCTAATGTTGTTCCCAGCACAACTTGTTCTTGGTGAAGTTGTGCTGGCTGGTGCCTCCAAGCCATCTTCTCTCTTTCACCATTGCCCTTGTACCACTAGGCCTGCCAAATAAGCTCTTGGTTCAGGTATGGCATGGTGCTCTTGTCAAATCCCTGCTTGATCCCACCACTTGATACACACTGCTGGCATTTAGTCTCCTGGCTGTCCTGGATGAATGAATTTCCTACCAAAGGCCATGAGGGCATTTCATGCCATGGTTTGCAGCAAGTAACTCCTAGATTGCATTCAGCTTCTTCAAAACACCTCTAGTGTCTCCACAGATGCATCTGTTTTCTCCCTCTACTCAACTGCAAATTTATAGTCTCAGGTACTGTGACAGAAACAGATTCAACACTTGACTCAAAGTAGGCTGAAAAGCTGCTCTTGCCCTCACACAACAAACAAATCTACTTGAATTACCAGAGAACTGACACTGTCTTTGTAAGCTCTTAATCAAGGAAGATAGAAAAATATTTACAAAATCTATAGCTACATATAGTCCATAAAATAAAAAACATGACACATGTTCTCTCTGAGGAGAGAAGCTGCAATAAGAAAAGGTCTTGGATTTATTAAGTGCTTATGGGGTAACATCTTCAAGTCAAGAGATTTCTTGAGCTACAGAAACCACTTGCTGATTGCTCTCCTCTTCTTTCCCCCATGCTTTTTCCTCTGAAATAAATGGCAAAGGACACAAAGGAACAGATCTCCTTGATAATAGTCAAGTTCCCTAGTGCTTTTCACAAACACATTTTAAGTAAAAGAGCAACAACAGTGACGGACAACATGGAGGATGATTATTTTTATGTCATTTGGTCTATGAGCAACAGAAAGATTAACTGCATCTCTTGCCAGGAGGATCCCTGCACTCCAGACAAGGACAACGTAGATGCTTTGTACATGTGCTATGTCCTGCTGAAGAGTAATGGAAGCTGGAACACAGCTAGTGACTTTTAAGATTTATTAACTTAATATTTCTCTGCTTTTGGTCAACTTGAAAGCATGAGTATTTTGAGGGTAAATTCACAGTGTACAATGTTGACATAGTCTAATCATGAAAGTGACTATAGAAGTTTTATTACTTGATAATTCATAACACAAAAGGAGCTTCTTCCCAACTTACCACCAAGTATTTACATCCATTTTGCATGCTTTTTATCGATAAGATGAAAAAGCTATCTTAGGTTCCTAACTCTGTAGCAACAATCTATGTTCCAAAAGAAAGGATAGCTGCTACCTTGTGACAAAAGAAATGGCTTGCAGTGGCAAATGTTTTGTATATGGCAAATTGGACAGAATAAACTCATGTAAAATTATTAGCATACTCTCCATATTTACATGCTGAAAATCACAATAAGGTTCAAGTGCAATGCAAGCTCACCCAGAAGAACTGTGATAAATCCTTAGATACAAATGACCAAGAAAGGAATTTCTGCAAATCTCAGAAATGTCATTCCAAAGAATTCAAATAAGGCACCAAGTACAGGTTATTCCAGACAAATATGAATGACTGATTCAGAGAGTACCTTAGTGAGCACACAGACTGAATTCCTTTGTGTATGACAAGCAGCTTCTCATTTCACGTTCCCCAGACACTGGCTTTTTCTCATCATATTTGCAGTTTCCAATGCATGCTGGCTGTTTCCTACTCATTTTTCTGCAGCTTCTCTAACATTATTTTCTTTCTTTCCTCCTTTGTAAACTCAGAAATATCTTGGGTCATCTATATGGCATGCTTATAAACTTGTAATTGCATTAACAATCCTCCTTGCAGAGTATCTAGATAAACCATATCTCCTATTTTTTTTGACATTGTTCCCCTCTACCACAGGCTAAAGAGAACAATTTGTGAGACAAGTTTCTAAATCTGCTCACATTTTTCTGAAAAGACAGAACTGAGATACTAACCGTGTGATCAATGAAAACTCAATAGCAGTCACTCAAGGGAAGGGCTATTAACTTTTTGGCAGAACTCCAAATTTCCTTCTTTCTACTTGAATTGCCCCTTCATTTTAAAGACTACAGCAGTTAGCATTGTTATTCAAGATCTTACACAGCATAGTATAACCTTTCCATTGTTGAAATAGCAAATATTTGATAAGAAGTTTGGAAAGTAGATTTAATATATCACCTGTTTAATGTCTATTCATGTTTTGTATGTACGCACAAGATGACACAAAGCAGTGGTGTAAGAGGCAATGGTTGTACAAAATTTAATATATAGTCTGCTCACTTTCTCCAGACCATCAATTTTTTTCAAAAAGTAAGCTGTGACTGAAACACCTTAGTTAAAATCTATTTTATTACATTACCAACATGCTAGTGTTCCAAGCTGATAACAGGTGAAAACTGATGGTTTCATTCACCTGTGATGAATGAACATATACTGCACCACCCCAAAAACTGCTTAATTGTGAAATCTCAGTGGACCATATTTAAAACCAATTACTTCAATTACTGTAGTAGTTTAGAGGTAAAACATAAGAATGGCAACTAAGCATGAAACACTGTGGATGTACTGCAGAGGTGCAGTACAATAGGGTTTTAAGTGGGATAAGGAAAGCATTCCACTGTTGTTCCCTTTGATGTAATTCAGTTTATGGAGATCGAGAACTAGATTTTTTTCAGATGAAAGTGATCTGGAAGATACATTTCAGGAGCATATCTAGTACATTCCAAGTGCAAATGGGTACTCATTTTCCAAGACTGGACTAAAAAAGAGTCCAAAGTAAGTAATTCTGGAGTGTGTACTATACAGATGTCAGGTTCTCCAATTCAACTTTTTGCTATGTGAATCTGCTCCTCCTGAGCTGCTCTAGCTGTTACTTCCAACACAACTGCAAATACGCCACTTCCTGATGAGGTGGGGATGTCACAAGTGGATCAGTTTTATAGTATTCATGATAGCACAGACCTCTGAAAAATTTTTAAGGCAACTCCAATCAAATTGCTCTATTAACAATCATGGTGGGGAAATCTAGGGTCTTGAAAATCTTTGAGATTTGCAAACCATCTCTGAAACGTAAGCTATTGCAATTGTTAATTATTTGCAGCTGAACATCAAATTTAAAAAAAGAACTTTCAAGAAAGTGCAAGAAATCAGCACCATACCTTATTGCTTCCTCCACAGATTGGCCAACTATATTTGAGGAGGAACCTGGCTGAGATAAAGGTGTCAGGCTTATCACCCATTTTACTGGTTTGTAGTACTCATCACTGGAGCTCAATAAGTAGAACAGTGTGGTCAGAAAAATCACCTAAAAACAAATCCAAGTTTAAAATTAAAAGGCAATACTTTCCAGCATTACAAGGCGCAGCAATGCTTCAGATATTGAAATTTACAGGAAAAGAACTAGACACTCTTCTACAAGTCTGGATTTAAAGAAACACACAAAGCTAAAAGAATAATTTTATCCACTGTTTCACAAAGGACTTAACACTTCTAGCTAAACAACATAAAACTTCTGTTTCTGTTCAGCCTCTTCCCAAAGTCACAGTGAGATCAAACAACTAGAATGTTGATCTAGATCTAGAATGTTGTTAAACATTCAAGTTGTGGAGTTTTATTGGTTCTTTTTCAGCATGTTTAATAGATAAAAGAAGTACTCAACAGTAATATCTATTATCAAAACAAACAAAACTGCCAAATATATTTGAGCTGCCTCAAGAGTCATTATGCAGTTGGGTATCAGATATGAATTACACAAAACCTCACAAGCATATTTAACATTAAGCTGGCTATCCTAAATGAATGCTCCTTCTGTGAATTTGATGATGAGTCTCAGCAGAAGTGATGGCAGTTCCATTGTTTCAGTTTAAAGACAAACAAATTGCAATCAGATGGGATTAGTTTCATGTATGTTGCAGTCAACTATGTATCTTTCGTTTTCCTCAGTAATATCTTGGGCTAAGCATAAATCACAGAACTGCGCCAGTCTTGAAACAGAACACCTCAAACAAGAAAAATCCATTCTGTATGCTTCAAATGCAAACTATGCCTTATATTTGCTTTATCTGCAAGACTCAGATATTTTTTCTTTCTCCCTAAGATTAGAAAGGATTCATTCACTTCCCTTATTTCCTATCTACTTATATGCTAGCATGAACCACATCTTAATCTTTTCATGAGACAAATGGCCTGACCTCCATAAGTTTATTACTTTCAAGTATTTTATCCAGTCTGCAGACACCTCATGCTCTTTTTCTCCATTCTCTCTGAAGATGCTCAGAAAACAAAACGCAGGCAGCACAACACGCAATATTTCATTGCCAGTCTCAAGAATGCCATGTATCTGCCTCTGTTCCTAATTCCTTTATATTCAGTGAAATGTTATTACTACTTCCCTCTACCCTACACTTCCAGCCTTTAACTTGAAAGTCACATTTAACCATTCACCTACTATGACACTTTTAGAAAATAGCATATATTGGTTTAGGCTGCGTTCCATCTTCTTTGGTGTGTAACGTCTGACTTGCATGATGAACTATATCTAGTAAGTCATTACATTAGCACATTTCAACAGCATTCTGTTAACACTCATTTTGAGATTAAAAAAAAACAACCAACCAAACACAAAACCAAACAAAACCACAATAGAAAAAGGCTTTGCTTTAATGAGAAAAATTCTAGTGCCAGTAGCAGTATTGGCTATGGTTTCTTACAGTTTCAAATAAATAAAACTTGCCTTCGATTTTACCACCCTCTGTAATGCTGAAATTATGGTTATTTTCTCCTTGATGGGTTCTGCCATTTCTCCTAAGCTACAGTAATATTGTCTGATTTCACTAGAAAACTCTACACTGAAGCAGGCACCCAGATGGTATTGTGTCTTCCTTCCACTGAGCTCTGCCTACAGATGCTTCCTGCAAGTGCAGTTTGCAACACTGAAAGCAGCATATTGCTCTAAGTACAATATCTGCTCATCATGACTGTTCTTTCCCAGTGTTTACAGAAGAAACTTGATTTCTTAAGGAGTAACAACACAACATACACATACCTACCTGAAGTGCAAAAGCTAAAGTGATGGCTGGGAACGAACAGCAATGGAATCAAATGGTGTTAAACTGAACTACATGCTAGGAAAAAGTAGAAACTCAATTTCTGCTTGAGAAGTTGGATGTAACCACAGTGCTATACAAAATTAACTCAATTTTAGAATATTTGCATTTTGAGAAATCAGCATACTTCTTTTTAGCACAGTAGGTACAGAAATGCAAAAAAATATGTAGCTGATTCTTCAAACAAGTAGAATAGCCTCAATAGTACATCCAGCAGCAAAAAGATATGTACTTATATAAACTGGAGCATGAAAATTTTCGGATCTCTTTTACAGGATATCTGAGATGCCTCAATTGTTTCCTAAGCAACAATTTCAAGATCTTGCTGATGACCATGAGGAGGAATTGATCAAAGATAAAACAGTAGGAACTTTCCATAGTTAAACAACTCGTGGGTTACTATTTCTTGCTGTAGAATTTGTTCTGTAGCCAAAACGATTAAACACTAATTTGAACAGGGATAGACTGAATTCAAGGAGAAAGCTGTGGGTAAACACTGTATATCAAAACGTTAATTCAGCATTTCCACAGATATGAAGAAACATGATTTAATTGCTTGTGCATCAGGTCCACTGACTCACTAAATATTTTTCTATATACCTTTCATATTCAGTTTTCTGCTGAAAAGGTTTTGGTTTTGTTTTGTTTGTTTGTGGGGGTTTTGTGTTATTTTGGGGGAGGCTGTTTGTTTTGTTGTTTTACAGCATCAACAGCCTGCATATTCTCTCCAGGACTGCCAAACCAGCTGACTGCACAGTGAGTGACACAGCAAGAGGCAGGACCTTGCTGACAGACAAAAAGTCAGGATCATGCATCACAGCAACAGTAACCACTGAAATTACCCTCAGTCATTAGGCATCTAAAGCCAAATGTTGTGTCTGAGTGCCTGGAAATGATGTGCAATTAGTATCTAAACTTTTAAGTATGCTTATGTGTCAGATATTGTTTTCAGTGTGTCATCATATGTGAAGTTGTTGACTAGGAAAGAAACTAAATATTCTCATGTAATCTTTTCTTTATTTAACCAAAAGACAACTAGAGAATGATTTTTCTAATAACCCTGTAACAATTCTTTCCATCTTCTGAATGAAATAGCTTATATAGGGATACGTTTATGAGGACATGCCATAAGATTTCATTAGTTACATAGGTTATCACAAGCTACAGCTTAGCATCTTCAAGGGCTGAAACAAAAGTTTTCCATTAAAAGAATGATAGGAAGACTACCAGTTTCCTAATGTGGGAGTTACACAAATCTTAACTTCTATCTAGAATGCTCCCAAACAGATACAAAATTTGTAAAATGTTAAAGAATTTTGGTATCAGATGATTTTAGAAGACGATTTTAATGCTTTAGGTTTGATTTTTTTTTAATTGTTACAACAGGTAACGGAATCAGGTTCTTTCAGTAAAATGCACCGTGTAAACCAATGACATGCTACTTACCACAGAAAGCACAAAATTGAGAAGAGCTGTCCCACTGTGGAAGAGGATTGTCACTAACGTTGTAACTGTAGTGAACAAGAGGCTCACATTGCGACTCATCACTATCCACAGAGACTCCAGGATCTGAAAAAGGAGGGAGAAGCAAGACAAAATCAGATATTGGATGGTATTAGCAAGGACAGAGAATTGCTTACAGAGTGACTCAGCTCCATCAAGTCATACAAAGATGACATTTTTTTTAAAAAATCATCTTCCTTCACTCCTACATTACAGCAGGTGAAAATGTCTACCAAAGACAAGTTTCTATGGAGTTGGTGGTTACAGGGTTTCAGAATTTTTCTCCCAATATTCACAATCATTTCATTATGCAAAATTGCAAGAAGTCTACATGCAGTGACACCTGTTAATTGTGATTAACACCACAGTCAAGGGGATCTTGTCTTGGGAGGAAAACTTCATCTTTTCAAAAGCAAAAATGCTAGAACAAAAAGAACAACGATTAAAATCACAAGGTAGAAATAATCTGAAGTTTCAAATCAAATAATAAAATTACTACTTTAATAAATTTGTTTTTAAAAAGTTTCATGGTAATGAAATGCATCATCTTTATAAAAACTGCAGTCAAATGCACAAGTTGTAATTTTGAGTAGGGAAGCATCAACTAGTCAAGTAATTATGGAAAATAAACAGTATTAGACAGTCTACTAAATTTTGTACTGCCTTGGGCAACTGATCGCTTATGACAGAAAATAAAGACTAGTTTTGAGGCAAAAAAGGAGGCATATGGAGGCATCCTAAATGCAATGCACAGTAGTTTCATAAATATTTCATCCAGAAGAAAGAAAGTACTAACCAAAGTGATTGGAACATATAAAAGTAAGGCCACAGAGAAAAAGTCATAGCCTATTTCAGACTAACTACTATACTATACAAAAAACTGTAAAAGCTCTGACACAAAAGCCCTTCTCCAGGTTCAAAGCTGTAAGTGACAACTTTAACACTACCAACAGTTACTCTTGGTTTCATGAATAGCAGTTAGAATTAAAACAAAAAAATAAAATACAAACAAAAAACCCCACCTAAAACCAAATTAAAAAAACCCAGTAGCTAAATTTATAGAGCAAAGGACTGTAAGCAACATGATCACCTCTCCTTTAGAACTGAGTGAAACATATTAAAGACAATTTACTAAGCATGAACTTGGGAGGGAATAAATGCTGGGGGAAATGACAGGGAATTACAACACAGAAAGATCTACTTAGTTCATGCTTATTACTATTTAATGGGAATTATGAATGTTAAAACTCATCCTTTGTACAGATTTTATTACTCTCTCTAGAAGTGAAGAAGACATTCTGCTGAAAAACATTCTCCCACTGGTACATGTCTCTTTCCTTCTTCTCTGGTTAAAGAATTCATTCTGGGGGTGCAGCAGTGGTGTAAGTTCACGCAGGCCAGGTAATGTTATTAAACACACATTATCCTACAAGGACTGTAAAAACAGAGGACAACGATTTTTGAGGGAACTGACTGTAGCTAAAGTAGAGGCCTTCCAGTTGGTATTGAGTAAAAACAGTACTGCCACTGCTAGCAGTAGGCCTTAAGTCGTATGCCAACTGTGCAAGGCTCCAGACCCAGATGTTTAAGCCTATCACTAGAAGTTGGCATGTAATCAAGACCTTGGTGCCCAACAGGTCTTCTGTTATGAACTGGAGTTTAATCAAAGAAGAGCAGCAGCAAAGGCCCTGAAAATACAGACACCAGCTGAAAACAAAGGCCCCTGAAACACAAGCAGTTAGTTGAGGAAGAAACATTGAAGATGCACAACATTAAGAGTTAGAAGACTGCTTTTTCTTTAAGAAAATGGGATAGGAACTAAGAAAGTGGAAAAAAACTCAACCAACCAAACAAAAAAAACCCAAACAAAGAAACAAAACCAAAACAAACAAAAAACGCAAACAAACAAACAAGAAAAAGGCAAACAACAGGACAAGGAACTTGTCATGACCTGGAAGAGTAACACCTCTCCCAAGTATCACAGCATGTAGACCAGGGCAGAGGTCAAGGGGTGGGAGTTGTCTGGAACAAAACTAACTTAGGAAAGTACAAGGTTTTTATTTTGAGGGAAGATTATGTCCATTTCAGTCTCAGCTTTCTGTATGTAAGAGCTCTTAAGCCAGCTCATTTTTAACTTCTGTACTCAGGCCATTAAGGGCAGCCTCTACTGATGCCAGCTAACACAGTATCATCATGATGGTATTCTGTCCTCACAGCTCAGGTAGGACATGAGGACTGTCATGGACTGACCACTTTGAATACTTAACAAAAACAATTAGGAAACTATAAAACAAACCAAAATGTCTTGTTAATGAAAACTGATCTAGTAAAGCTTTTTTTAAAGAATAAAACTAGCCTGATTTACCAGTCTTCCAAATGCTAATCACAACAATTAATACTTGCAAGACAAGCTGAGCCGATACTGCGAGGGTTCACAAGGAGAAGTGCTTGTTCCATCTGCTAGAAGAGAGCACACACCTGGTGGGGACTGGGAATGTTTCCTTCAAAACAGGATGTTCCTCCAGGTGAGGTTGCATTTGTTTAACACGTTCCTTGGAAGCTTTAGCATGAGGAGGTGGTATTTAAGAGTATACAACAGCAGGTAGTTTGAATGCAGCTATCAGGTGGTTCAACCACCATTGGGAATGGTTCTCCCACATGAAGATCCTTGTTTGGTGGAGTCATTGATTAGAACTGTTGAACTAGTTATCACCAGCATGTGCTTTGCAGTAAGTGCAGATAGTGCCCTCCTACAGCTTTGGTATGTCTTATGAAAGCAAGTGCTTCTTTTAGGAGTCATCTGCATCTAGAGAGTAATTCTTCTCTAAGCACATGTATCATTAAAATTTAAAGATATATGCTTCTCAAAGCTAGGATGAGAAGACAGACATAGCAGATATTAATCATTACTGAATACAGTATCAGAATGTGCTCAAATACTTCAGTAACACTCACAAAATCAAATATATGTACCTGCACCTAAGAGTTCATTATGCTATTTGATTTTTATGCTATTTGAGCATACTGCAGCTGAGTTGATGAGCTTACTATGCATAACAATTTTTAACACTTTGCCAGCTGAGACAAGTTCTCCAAAACCCAACTGTGAATATTCATGTAATAATGACACTTTAATATTACAGTTACTAAATAACTGAAAAGCACACCTCTTTCCTCACCTTTTCCCCCAAAACACTGCTTTGTTTGTAACCTTAAGGGATAAGTGTTTAAAGAGCTATGAAACTGCACAGAATTCAGAACTTGCTTATGCATCACACCATGCTGTGTCACCATCAGCATCAGTTACTGTGCCCTTCCAATCTTTAACAGGCAAGACATTAAAATTGCACTTAATGTTCTTAGACATCTAAAGTGTCCTACTGGCAACTTTTAATCTTGTCAACACCCGAAAGTGAGTTTTAAAAGGCACTTGTTCAAAAAAGTAATTTGCTGAGAAATTAAAGTCAACAAACTTCTGGAAGTCAGGTAAGAACATGTACCTAACTTGATTATAGAGATCTCTAACAGATGCATAAAGGGAATAAAACTGGACACAAAGAGGTATTAGGAAAAAACTTGTTCTTCTGTACACTTAATTTTTTTTTTCTGTTCAGAAAGATGTGTCACCCTGACAACTCAAAAATAACAGCAAGACAAGTCCATAAACCTTGAAGGTAAAAGACAAGTAATCGACATCGTGAAGAAAAACACAGTATGCACAGGACCAAATGCTTCCTGCTCCAATTAAAAGCTGATTCCTAAATAAAAGTTTACCCATAAAGTTCTGGGTTAATCCTTCAGGGCTCAACAGCTGATTTTTGAAAAAAAAAAAACCATCTTTGTTTGACCTTTACATGAAATAGAGATGAAACAGTGACAGAAAAATCAGCATAATTTCTTTGACTTTCCAATAATAAAGAAATCAACTCCTCTAAAAATACACATCAGGCTGAATTTTACCTATCCTGAAACAACCAACACCTATTATGAGGAAGAAAAGACAAATCCTCTAAATGCTTACCTTACTAGAAAAAAAATTGCATGCTAGTTGATACACTATTGAAAAATGGACTGAGTTAGCTCTATGCTTGGGACAATACTTGAAGAAATTATCAGGACCAGAGGAAATATTACGATATGTAGCAACTCAGTGAAATATTTGAGAAACTGACTTGATTTAGAACACACCGATCAGTCATACTAAAGCCATGGAAAGGGAAACCTAACTCAGCTGAAGCTCATTGTGTACAGCATAATGGAAGGCCTTTGTCTTCCTCTCTGGGAAATCTCTGAATGAGATACCGCCTGGAATGATGAATACTCTTGTGCAAGAAGCTAAAGGATCAATTTAAAGAGACATTAGCAATGTCTCAAACCATCAAAGGACCTCTGCTTCATTCACAGATTTAGCAAGCAGTGATTTACTTTTTCAATGCTACAAGCATTCAAGAAATGGAGGAAAAGGGTATGAATGGAAAAGCAGGTGGGTGGGGAAAGAATGAGGCTTTTTAAAGAAATTAAATTATAATAGTTCAGCTGTGTACTGCATATTTCATCCATCTGATAAAGTACCTTAGACTAGGGCATGGGGTGCAAAATACAAGGCATAAGTGAAAATTCACTCTTGTTCTCTCCCCATAGAATAAGATGAAATAAACCCCACTCCAGAAACACATCACTGAATATTCTGCGTTCTAACACTAGTTTCTAATAATATTGGAAAAAGGCAGCAGTGCTGCTAACACCAAAGCTTTTAGGAAAAGAAAAGCAAACTGATGACATGGAAAAACTTATCTTCATATTAAATGAAGAATTCAGGCAATTCACACATTTATATAGTAAATTAATTTAAAATAATTAAGGTCTATCTACATCAAACTAGAGCTAAGCATAATGAACAGTACCTTTCAAGGGGGGCACGGATGTCTTAAGAGTTTTACCTGATACTCTCAGTTAAAGTTCTGAATCGATTCATGTTGTTACAAATTAAATGAACACCAGTAATTCCCCAGCATAGCTACATCACTTTAATTACATGCTTTCAACTCTAAAATGAAAGTTTCTTCCCCTACAGGAAAAGCATGAAGTGAAACACTTGCATCTGTCTTCTTTTAACGTGTTCCTTACAGCAAATGTGCTTTCTCTTATTTAAGAGGAAGAACATTTCCACGATGCTCATCAATGGGAAAGAGCTTATCTGCTTGTAGTTGTAATATGACACTGTCAGATAGCTGTATTTTCAGAAAATACTGCCATCTGAAATATTTCAGAAAGCCAGAAAGCAAGGCAGTTATTTTTTTGTAAATTCAATCTAATTATTTATTGCACTCAAGTAGTATAATCGTACTTACTTATTCTTTTCCAAAGGTGGAAAAAAACCTCACCATAGCTACATATCCACTTCATTACACACAACTTTACAGCTATCTCATTGTCTTTAAACTACCACTTTGAGCTTTAGAGAACATACTCAAGCAAAAAACAAAAAACAAAACAAAAAAAGACAAAATGATAGAAGAGTCTGGGTTGGAAGGGACCTTAAAGATCATTCAGTTCCAATCCCCCTGCCATGGGCAGGGACACCTTCCATTAGCCCAGGCTGCTCCAAGCTGCATCCAACCTTGTCTAAATCCCACCCAAAGTTCCACAATGTATGGGGGAAAAAAAAAAGCAAACAAGCAAGCAAACAAAAAACTCTAACCAAACATAAAAAAACAATCTACCAAAAATCCCCACAAATCCCTCAAAACAACACTCCTCAAATGCAATCACATAATTTAAAATATTGGCCCTTCCCAAATCAGTATGCCATTCTAAGAACCCACTGTTCCTCTTCAAAATAGCAAGAGAAATATTTTCATGCTCTGATAAAAACATAAATCCTTAATGTAGTATGGTTCCATTGTATCCTAGGGTAAGTAAGAAACTTCCTTAGAAACACTAGACTTAACTCAAAACTGTTCTTATTTTCTTCATCTCCAAGTTTTAAAAACCTGAACAAGCACTGAAATCAGATTTTCATCAATTTTAACTTGAAATATTTATGCAATGCACTGCAGATGGACAAGCCAGCAAAGAAAATGCTGCTCAGTAAGAATGCAAAATGAGGATTTAGAGCCATATGCTATGCTGGCTTGTTCACAGGCTGTCATTAAGGACATGAGTGTATGGTGAAAAAAGTCAGGTGTTTCCCCACAGCTGATGAGCAATGAGTTCATGGAAATAAACAGGAAAGCAAGTCAATTGCTGTCACTTTTTTTTGTGAACTTTGAGACCAGATTTTAGAAGTAAGGCAAGTATGTTAGCTAGATGAATATTTTAGTATTAACACTAAATTCTTAAGTATCTATTCTCTTTATACTTTTTCCTACATTTCTCTAGCCTATTGAGATTACTGAAGTACACTTTTCATCATGGTTTCTGGGCACTCCACAGTAACGCTGTAAATTACACATCTAGCACTTAGCATGTTGTTTCTCCTCCTGAATCTCCCTTGCCATCTTGCCTAGAAGGAAATCCCCTATTGATTTTAAATGGTGATGTGCTGTGCTTTTTCATAACTCTGCCTCAAGCAGGCATGGCCAACTTTGGGAAAGTATTCAGCAAATTTCACTATTAACTGAAAAAAGATTTGCTGAATAAAAAAAAAAGATCAGTTTTTTCTTGTCCCACTTCTTCTGCAACAGAAACAGTATCACTTTAAGCAGCAGTGGAGGGAGGACATAAAAAGTATACATGTCCATCAGTCTAAACTAACAACTGTCTCAGGTCAAATACTCACTTAAATTGCATCCACAGAACTGTTATGCTGCCAATTAGGTATAAATAACAGCCTTCCAAAATTGAAGATATTTTTAGTTTATGACAACAGCTCAAGTCAAAGATATCGGGGATTGACTCGGTCTATTAAGTATTTTGGACTTAATATAAATTTTTAGCAAAACACTTCAGTTTGAATTGTTTTCAATACTTTTTCTCTTGCTCCTTATAAGGTGAAATGTCCAGTGCATTAATTCAGGAATTCAGACTGTGTAAAATATTAATTTCATTCTCCACAGAATTTTCCTAAAAGAAGACAGGAACAAACTGCTTTCAATCCCAGGAATAATTTGAGGCAAAAACAGTAAGATAAAAAAAAAAACCCACAGGGTTTTTTTTGCTTTTTGTTTTCACAACCTCTTAGTCAATAGTTTCTCCAATTAGAACGTAAACTAACTGGTTTCTTTTTGTTGAAATACTATATAATATAAAGCATTGAAAACTGGATTGCAGGTGACATGGGGAATCCTACAGTAACAATCTGCTGCAGGAAGATATCTGGGAAGCTGGGGTATCAATGAGGATGCTGAAATAATGAGAGCTTCATCACAAACAGTTCTGTTTGGTTTATGGTTATACCTTTAATAGGCTTACAACAATTGCATAGGCAATTTGAAGTAACACTAAGAGTGTTTCCCTACTTTTCCATGTACTTGAATTCATAACCTTAGTGGTACTCCAAGGAGAAACTGCTATCAGTTAAAAATTAGACCAACTTTGTAATAAGTGCAAAGAATACGTACCGAGAGAAAAGTCTCAATGTTATCATGAACAAATGATGCAACATCTTGCCAGTCCAGAATATCTCCAAGCCAGCTGTTTTGCCGGTTTATGTGCCACTTGTGTCCTTTGTGTCTTCCAGAGTGTGTGACATTCTTAAAAAGAGAGGCAAAGACATGAAGAATACATACATTCAAATAACTTACAGATATGACAAAGGGCAACGTTTTAGACTAATGTTTGCCTAATGGGGAATAGTTCCAGCATGCATCTAAATACTTAGAGCTGCTTTAACTGTCATCCCAAAAAATACCTGGAAGTACTGTATGCACTGAAAAACTTAAAATCTGACAGAAAACTGTAGTTAATTATCCCATATAATTACATTGCTGCACATTGTACTCATTCACCTCTGTTACAAATTAACTTTACTGCTTGATTGATACAATGGTATCTATCTTGACACATAAGCTAGAGATCATCATTTCAGTTACTGCCTACTTAACTTACTGTTTGCAACATACAAGTTTTCCCAGTACAACCCATAAAGGAAAATGCAAGCAGAAGCCAAAACAAGTGGTTTTCTCACTATTAGTGTCCCCTCCACAGGCAATGGTCTGTCACACAAAACCTAAAAGCTAAATTGAATGCATGGAGGATTTCTTCTGACTACACACCTTTGTAACCTCAACACAAGAAGACAACAGGACATTCTCCTTATTACCAATACTCTCCAGATGCACTGCTGCACTTTGTGATGAACAATTAGCAACATTCTCTAACAGCAACCCAGAGATCTTTTTTCAGAGTTGGCAATTTATTTAGATCAGAAACATAAGAGTAGTCAAAAATCTCTATCCAGCAGGGCCTACTATCTGTGCATCTAGTTCTATTTTAAAGACAGCTCTCTCCATTATCTAGCAGATTTAGATACCATTTTCAAATTGTGTAGCATTATTATTCATATGTATTTCAAATTCAACATTATTCAGCAACTATACTGCTGCAGCATCTAAGGCCTCAGGTGTGGATAAATAAAGGATTTAAAGATATCCTTTTCAAGAAATGCAATAGATCTCTAAAACAAAACAAAACTCCACACCTGAATGGACTAGGAAGAGGAGATGCTTGTCCTTGAAAAAGGCACCTTGATTGGAGAGTTATGTCATGATTGTCCAAATAGTTTATTATTCTGTTATTCCCTTACTTCACTTGGTATACAGATGTGACAGTAACTGCTCTATCACAACACCTCTAGAACCTTTGAAATATACACCACTTGCTACCTACTGATCTTCCAAGGAAGTATCAGTTAATGGTTGAATCCATATTTCATCAGCATTTCTTCCTCAATTCTACAGCTTTCATGGAATGGTATCCCCTGAGTTTTTCAGTCACCTACAGACTAGAGCAACACTATGCAGACCTCAAAACGAAGCGTAATTATTATTGAATAGTGAATCAGTGGGGAGCTTGACAGCTGTACCAAGGTACAGATGTCCTACACGCCACACCATCACCCAGTTTACCAGTTCTCAGATATATTTAAAAACCATGGAAGACTATTACAACACTACAGAAGGAAACAGCCAGGTGGAAAGCACTTGTGTGAGACATTTGTATGAATCTGGGCTATGAGAGAAGGGGCAATATTAGGAGCAGACTCTGGAGCAGTAATCTGCAACCCACAGATAATCAATTGCCTCCCAGCATGTCAATGGTAATACATCGTGTCTAGTTTGTAAACTGCAGCCAGAGGAGGCACACACTTCAAGATCGTAGGCAGTGACTGTCAATGCATTCCTGAAGCTCTTTCTACCATTTTGAGGGGTAGGAAAGACATTTCTTACTCTACCAGAAAAGAATCTGCAAGACAGAAGCCTCACAGTATTTCCTCAAGTAAGAGCTGCAGGTAAGAAACGCCACAACACAACCTGTGCTGGACTGCAGCAACAGCAGCACTCCTACAGCACAGGCAGTGACAGAGCCCTACCAAACAGTGCAGTGCCACAGGCCACCTGACATACAGGTTAGATTAGTAAAGACAACAGGTTCATCAGTATAACTGCCTCAAAAGCAGGTGCTCTTCTTGGTCAGTCATTTCACACTGATTACTCTCAAGTGCTTAAGGCCAGAAAAATCTGCTGTAGATACAGTTGTACTCTTTCCTCAGTGGTTCCATGCTCCTCAACAATGTCATGTTCTCTCTCAACAGGTCCTTCTACAGCCTTGACTTGTCAGAAACTGATTTTTTCCACTTCAATTTTGACTACTATTCTGAAACTGTTACTTCTTTTAATACAGAAATCTTGGAACTTTAGGTACTTGAAAAATGACTGTATAAAGTGTTATTATATTAAAACTGCAATTATTTAAATATACAGAAGTATTTCAGGGTATGGCTTCTGGATTTTTGTATTTCCATTGCACCATGGTTAATGAATTATTTTTTTTCCTTTACAAAACAGCATAGGCAGCATAAAAATGATTTAACTCTTGTGAGCTTTCCAATAGTCGGTGTTCAGAACCCATTAAAAGACAGCTAAGAAAATGCATTTTAAGAAATTTAATGAAAGAACAATTTCTTTCTCACAATTCCAAATTAATAAAAGTTACGCAAATCATGCAGAATACCACTTTTCTTTTCCTAAAACCTCAACAATACAAACTTTCAACAGAAACTTCTAAACTACGAATTACCAAATCTATAAAGTGAGAAAAAGATAAATTAAATGGCATACATAAAAACACACTTTACTCCTTAAGCAAAGAACAAAGCTCTGGCTGTATTAGTCTGTGACTGTAGAATGATCTATCTTACACACTTGACATTTTTACCAACTTTTTATTAGTATGACCTTTTTCATCATCCAACCTTCTGGTAATCTCCTTCTCAGAAATGAATACTTAGCACAATTATCTCAGAGTACTAAGTGACAGTTTTTATGAATACCATTTAAATAAGTTACCCACCTTCACAAACCAAGAGTGATAAAGCCTGTCCCAGAGCTCTAGTACTTGTTTTTCAATCACAGCGGTGTTATTCACTTTTTCTCCTAAAATCTTATGGAGCTAAAACATATAGAAATCTTTTATTATATAGGACAGAATAAAACAGATATCTACTGATGAACTCAAAGCTCAATGAATCACATAAGAGTGTCAGTAAAGAGATAGATCAAACCAAAACTATTAGAAAATATGAGTATCAGTATGAAATGCACACTTCAGACAACATGGTTCACATTATGATGACTCTTAAATCCATTCTGCTGCACTAAGCTGAGGACTTCTTTCTGCACTGAAAAACCGATGCTGCTCTAAAATGCTTAATCCAAAATTCTTGATCATATATTTAAATATTTCAAAGAATTTGAGATGTGTGCATAGTATCAAAATATATAAATAAGAATCTTGACAAATTCTCCGGAAGGAAGTTAGTTTAAGTAAATACATTACGATTTAAAAAAATATCCAATCTACCACACCCAGATCACATTCAAATTAGAATACAGAGGGAGGACTGGTTGTTGCAATAAAAAGTCTACATTGTCTATAACAGGACAGCTAAAGCCAGGTAAAACGATATTACTCAGTTTTATTTGATGCATTTTCACTGGGAATCATTAAAATGATGACAGATTCTTCAACTCTTAAATAATCCTCTGAGCAGAAAATACTGAAATCACTCCCACTCTCCCTTCAACTCACAAACCAGAGAGCAGAAAGAATACATCTGTCAACCAGACAGTTAAGCACATAGAAAAGAACTACTGACAAACGCATTTTTATTTCTTTTTACTTTTCTGAAATACAAGAAATAATAATAAAAAAAATTTAAAAGGTGTTTTCAGAGCTCACTCTTACCTTATGTGTAATCCATTCTCGGCCATATTGGTATACATTATTCGCTGCAGAATTGAGGGCCTTCTGAATTACCTGGGCCTCTGGGAGCCAGCTGGGTTTTTTTTTTAAAGAAGGAAAACAGAGTTAATTGCTATTATTTTACCCACCTTCATTACACCCAAAACACATTGCAAACCAACATTTTGAAACAACAACAAATTATTATGGTTGAATAAATATAAACTTATTGCAATTAGCATATCAGGGAACACATTTTCTCATAAGCAATGCACAAATAAATCTAGGGCAAGTCCTTGCATTTGAAATTCTCCAAGGTTCCTGAAACCTTAATTAAATTGGTATCTCAACTTTTTCAAGAGAGATATACTCTTCAGTCTGTATGTGTGCTGTTCACACTATATTCTTAGCAATTTTCCTGGTGTTCTAATGTCTGAAAAGAATATATGAAGCAGTCTCATCTAGCTTCAAACAACCTTCTGAATAAAAGTTGAGCATAAATTGTAAACGTAGTTTATCCAAAAAAGCAACCAGTTGAAAACAGGTTTGGACACCAATTATTTCTAAGTCCTCAACAAACTACCTGCTCATGAATGTCTTCAGGGATTCACATCACTTTCAATGACCAAGCAATGGACCCTACTGAGCTGCCAATATGCCTGTGAATACAGGGCACACAGTCTCTGCTCTGACTTTGTTTTTACATCTTGATTCAATGGCACTTAATGGAGCCCTACCAAAACAAAAAACCCCACCATTCAGGACATTTGTTCACCTGCCTGAAGATCAATATGGAAGCTCCTCTGCCCATATAACCCTTTGGAAATGTTCTGCATCAGAATTCCAAGATATTTCAGTCACTCGTTTTAAACATAATGTGAGCATCAAGCTCTGAAAGCTGGTGAAGCTTGGTGAATTTGGCAAGAGGTATAGTTACTCTCAGTTAATTAAAATACAGTGGCTTGAATGCTTCAAATTTGGATGCAAATACTGGAAGTAAAAATTTAACCTAAAATTCTGCTAATTACTCAACTAGTATTCTGGTATTTTCATTATGTGAATAAGCTTCTGACAGTCAAATTTCCATTTTCGTTAGTTCCACTTATTGCCATCTTATGGCAAAATGCAAAGGTCAAAAAACAAAGGCCATGAAGGAATAAAATACATTTTAAGTGCTTTACATTGTCTTGATTGTGACTACTTAAGTAGTGCTAAAACACATAGTATTATAGGGGTTATTAACTATATCCTTTTCATTCTGTTTTTGAAAAATCATTTTGCTCTTATAATACCGCATGTGATTTCTTTCCATACTGTTGAACCACCATCACTTTTGTTTAGAATGTGCCCTTGAAAAAGTCTACCATTCTTGTTTGGGAGACAACTTTTTCTTCTAGTATAAAATTGGTATCTCACCTTTACCCAAAGTCTGTTTGGCTGAAACAGAATGAAAGCCACCTGAACCATGCTCTCCTCAAAATCACACTCTTCGGTCTCACCTATTCCCTCTCTGGTGTTCATGCAACCACTTCTTTGCTTGCCAGTATGCCCTTGTTTTTCTCTAGATGTATTTCTCTCAAAATCTTCTCTCTCCCTTAATATTTCTCCTGCTGTTTACTTTAATCATTACATAGACTAAACCTTACAAACTTCCCACTGCATACACTATACACATCTACACTTAATAGGAACAGCCCTTCCCAACTGATTCATATCAAACTCTCCCTATCCACCATTCTTTTCACCCTTGAACTCACTCCAAAAACAGTCTTCAACTCTTAATTCCTCAGAGGCATTCTGCAGCCCGTTCTCCACACTGAAAAAATAAGTCAACTTTCATCTTACAACCTTCTAGAGAGAGCATTCTTTGCCCATACTTTTCTTTCACAGGGGAAAGGGGAAAAAAATACTGATCTCTTTATGCTCTGCACTACATAAGTTTCTTCTCCACAACTGTAGTTAGAGAAGTTCATACACCAAAATCCTTTAATGAGATACCACACTGACAGCCCTCCAGAGTAATGCATAAACATTCCCGCTGCCTGAGAGCATTTCTGTTCACCTAGGGGGCTTTTTAAGTTAAAAACTTTGCATAAGTGCACCTAGAAGTTTGTCCATCCACCCTATACTATTTGCTTAACTTTAGCATTCTTACTTTGCCCATTCTGGGTGACTTGCTACTGTCTCATTGATCAAGCTGCTTGTGACTTGAATCATGTGAACACTCTCTTGATGTACCTAAATTAAATATAGAGAGGAGAAATGTTATGTAATGCAGACTAGAACTCTTCCTACATTCAGAAAGACTTCTTTTTTCCACCCCTTTATTTTTGGAGGGGGAGGTGGGGAAAAGGATGGCAGGTGGGGGGGCAGTGACCACTTTGTATATTTTAAGAGTAATTCTTCCAATGCAAGCAATCCACTAAAAAGAATGAAGTGCCATTAACCCCCAAAACCCCAGACAATACAATAAGCTGTCTGTTCTGCCAATTTTTGTACTAGTAGTAGCAAATGGAAATTTAAAACTTATCCCATCAGTGGAAAAAAAATTTAACAATACAGCAGCACTGCCAAGGGAAGTACTAAAATACAAAGCATGGTTTTAGATATGCCTTTTTAAGCCACAGATCAAAGAAGTGTAAAAATTAATGAATGCTTAGCTCTAACATAACCAGCCATGCTATCAAGTGCCTCACCAAATTAATTCTTCAATAAGAATGATAAAAGACACCTTTTATAAATATCTTAGTAGTCCTTTTATGAATATAAGGAAGCTTTAGGCAGGAATGTTTGCACAACTTTTAAAGCTTTCAATTTCAAATACTCGACATTATGGAAGCCTACATTTTGGAAAAAGGATATTGACATCAGAACCCATTGATTTTTATTCTGTAACTGCATTCAAGTCAAACATTCAATCTCCATTGACTGTTTCAACTACGAATACAGCTCCAATAAGGAAAAATAAAGTAAAAAAGTACATGAGTGACCTCTTCTGGTGGGGAAAAAAAAAAGCTCCAACCACAAACCAAAAATCAATTTCAGAGAACATCTGATCATGAATCTCAGCACATTTAACTCAGAACAGGATACCATAAGGTTATTCCAGGCAATTACACACAAAAATTGACAAATACACCTTAAGCATTTTGCAAATACGTTTCTGATGCAAGTTAAATTAAAAAGAAAATAGTCTAAGTGGCTCTGCTGTTGACAAGGAAAGTGTAACAGGATGTAAAACAATTCCATTCCTGTAATATATAAGCTAGTAATTCTTTTACTAGAGTAAATTTTGTATTTCCAAATGTCTATACATTACGCAGAAATACACAGACTGAGATTTCAGTACATTTTTGTGTGTTTTGTAGTCCTTGAATGGACAAGTCCATGGCAACAAGTTCAACTACAGAGCAATTATTTACTAAATATCTAGAAAAATTCTTTAAGCTATACAATTTAGTATAAATATCAGTAACCTTCAAAAGCACCGAAAATGAGCTCTGTGATTACATTCTTTAGCACACTGTACCTTTGCAGTAAGGAGAAGGGCTAGCAGAAGGGTTCCTATCACTAGCAAAAATATTATAAAAATGCTGATTATTTTATCTAGCATTTTCTCCAACCACACGATGATCTGTGCAGAAAAAAAAAAAAAGAAAAAACAAATTATGGCATATAAATCAACCTTTAATGAAAGCAGTGCTATATGACAGTATTGTTATATTTATTTACCATCACAGTACAAAATCAGGTGCTAATCAAACAGCATTTATGCCCAAGCTTGGAGATGACCAATTAACAAGCGATGTTAGTATGATTAAGATCATGATATGGCATGTGATTTTGCAAAAAAAAAACATTTACACATTACCACACAACACGGCAAGCTCTCTGCAAAGCAAGCAATAATTCAACAGTTTCTAGACCTAAGGGAGCTAGCATTCATATCAGCTAGAACCCAGAAATTTGTTTCTTTGGAAACTTACAGATAATGTCTGCACAGGACTTCAAAGTTATCAAGGTATACTGTAAAACACAACCATAACTTTCAGATTTGGATAGCTAAGAGCCATTTTGATGATAAATTAGGTATTTTTGCAAGTAATAAAACTTTCTGAGCTGCTCATCACATTCTGAACTGAAATGGTACATATTATTGAATATTGGGCCAATTATTCAGCACCATTTTTATTTTATCCACTTTCAATCTCAAAAGGATGCTCAGCATAAAGCATGCATTAGCTAAACCTATTGATACAGGAAACAGGTGTGTATCTTGTTCTGCCAGTTTCTGAAAAGGCCCATTCTATACATGCCCACAAATAGTGATACCACTTAAGATCAGAGAAATTCTGATTATGTTAATCAAAACAATAAAACTGCTCAGTCCCACAACTTTGCAGAGTGCTCTTGAATAGCGTAAGCTGAGCATCTCATACACAAATTGCTTACTTAAAAGGTGTGAAAGCCCATGCAAGCATCACCAAATACATTTTTCTAGCTCCTATGATTCACATACCAAGGCTATTTCTACTCCATCTGGCATTACTACAGGAAAAAGCAACAGCAGCAGCACAACTGTAAAATTTGTGCTTTAAGGGAACTGAGGTCAAAGTCAATGTGTAGTAGGTGAAAGTACCTTTGAGTACAAGTTATATATTCAACAATTAAGCTGATAACTTTTTAGAGATCTTAAAAAACTATTAATATGCATGCTGATGGTTTACATTAGTTCTTTCTTTGTTTTTTACCCTATCTCTGCACATGAAATTGACCATGGAACAACTAACTTCTACAGACTGCTGTGTGATGATTGAATTTGTTAATACTCAAATTAGATCTCCTATTAAAAAAAAAAAAAGAAAAAAAAAAATTTTTTTTTTTGGGTGTCCATCCTGGAATAGTTAATCTACATCAAATAATTATATTTAAACTTCAAGTTTTTACAACGAGCTCCTTGTGTGACCTAAATTAACACAAGGGTTATATTCAGCATTTTAGAACTGTTGGTCAAAATTATGACAAAAACTAAAAGAATGCAAAATCCTTTTAAAAGTAACAAGATGTTAAGCCAGCAAGCTTTTATAACCAAATCTGCACTATACTAAGAACTTCAAAAGGAATTCAGAGAACATGAAGGAATGTGCAAACCCTTTTGTCTTAGATATTTTTAACACTTTTCAGCATTGCTGAAATATCTCAGCCATCAGAAATATCTTGCCAGTGCTACTGCAGCTCTCTGAGAAACTTTGAGTAATCTCTACGTAGGGCTGTTACCTCTTTGGAGGCAAGACTAAAACAGGATTTGCTGTGTCCTTCCAAGCCTCACATACATCTGTGATTGTGAAAGATTATATAAGAGAAGAAAGAAATAAAAGTTCCTGCTTTAAAGGACAGAAATAAGAAATATCACTGAAAAAAACCACAAACGCTGGATGGGCAGGGGATAGAAGTTTTACAACATGGGCTTCAAAATGAAACTATTAAAAATTTAAGGTGTCCATGCTATTTTAGACAAAGTTCAAACTAATAGCTATTTACTTTCTAAGTTAGGGATAAAAGAAATCCAGTAGTCTTACACATAGTACCTTAATCAGATTCACTGAATCCATGTAATTGGAAGTATTTCCAAAGATACTCCGAAAAATACTACCCTCAACGACTGTGTAAGGGGTAATCTCAGCAGAGCTGAGGCTGAATGCTTTCATCATGTAGCAACTACCAGAAGACCAAGCTTCAAAAGATCAGGATGAGGTCTCTCTCTGAGACAGCACATGACAAAGAAGCTTATCTTGACACTTCATACTGTGGGTTCAAATGTGCCTAGACTTCCATTAAGGTGCAGTTGTAAAGCCTGATTTGTCTTTAATTTAGTTAGTAAAATGATGGCAGCACTGATGATACACTAGTACAGGCAGCAGCCTCAGCCATGCAAGCCCCCTTTGCCTTTATTTACTTGGGCAGGTAGCCCAAGCAAGCTAGATGAAAGCCAGCTTTGGTGAGGTACTGTAATTATATCGCTCAACACAGTCTTAAGGAGATCCAAGTTACATAACTGGTACAGACATATCACAGGACAAGACTAAATTACACTGAGTATTGTAGTTTTTTAGTTTGTTTGCTTTTTGGTTTGGTTTTTGTTTTTTTTTTTTTTTTTTTTTTTGTTTGGTTTGGGTTTTTTTGCTATTAAAACTCCCTTCCTTACTCTACATTAACCCACAATGCTTCCTTACTAGGCACTCACCTCTACACACTCATGCTAAATAATGCATAGGTGCTATGTTACTGCAAGTAAGCTACTCTACTAAATCCCTTTGTACTTACCACTGAATAGGGTCCAGACTTCACTCTTATCCAACCCTGTCAGACCTACCTTTACATCCTTCCTGTAAACCATGGGCATGCACACAAAGACAAACATGTACTGACTAAACACTAGTCATTAGCCAGAGATCATGAAGTTTTATATTCAGTTCCAAGCCTCTATTCTAAAGGTTAGTCAACAGCACAAGCTGATGCTGCCACAACGTCCAAAATTATGCGAAGGTAAAGGAAAGCCAGGCTCCTAAGCTACAGAAGGTCACACTTGTAAAACCAAACTGAAATGTTACCAATTTGTGATAGACTGTCCACAAAAAACTATCCTTAATTGTCATAGTTTTGAAGGAAAAGGTTGTGAGTTTTTGTTGTTGTTGTGGTTTTGTTTTTAAAATTAGTTCACTGTGAAAAAGTCTTTTTAAGATGAGTTGCATTCTGTTAGCAAATTTGGAAGTACTCCCTCTTTCAACTTTTGGGTGATGATATAAACCATATTACACTAAGAGAACTACAGGCCATGCTTAAGATCAGAAATCCTACATCTGGAGAGGCTCTGCATGTTGTGAAGTATGATACATCATTTATGAGTTAATCTTTTCATGTTTCACACTGCATAGCCATCAGAACAATAGTCTTTCTAGTATGTTTGATTTACTGCACTACCCACACAGTGAAAAAGACCTGATTATCTACTTCATCTTCAACTGAATCAACACAGAATTACCAACAAGGACTTTTACTTTTCCCATAAACAGCTCCACTACTTATGAAGAATTTTTCCAATGCATTACTTAGATTTGCTGTTATTTCCCTTTACTTCAGTTCATATTTGAGGATATAATCTCATTAATATCATCTGATGAGAATAAGGGGAAGTCTGTAACCAGAACACATTCAAGAGTTGTAATGAAATCAGTCAGTTGAGTAGGCAAGCTACAAAAGGTAGAGAACAGTCTATATGAGGTCTCAAGCCTATTTGCAACAGTGTCCCTCCAACAACAACAGCAAAATTTAGCAATTCCTTCGAAAGTGTCCTGACATGGACAACATTATAAAGAACAAATCATGCTAGATCAACTGAACCTATTCTATATTTTGGGCTACATATACCATGAACAGGAACTTAAAAGTCAACGTTTATCACTAGCAGTCACAATCAACCACTGTTAAAAATTCCACCATAACCAGGTGATATGTTTCATGTCCTGCTGGATTATCAGAAATTTATCTTGGTATTCTCTGAATACTTGCCTTCAAAAATAGGTAAAAAGGCGAAAGGCACATAAGGAATCAACCTTTTAAATGCATCCAGTGTTTTGTATTACAAATCCCTTCCTTCCTTTGGCTCTGGTAGAGTATGATTTTTTTTAAATTATTATTTAAAAACAAACAAACAAACCCAAATTCCACCCCCAAAAAATTAACCCAAATTCCACCCCAAAAAATGAACCCACTATTTGCACATTTTATCACTTTTTTGCTTATATCTTGATTATAACATTATTATTATACGTTCATGCACAGGAGTCAACACTGCATGTAACACTATGGGACTTTTGGGATTTCTACCTATGGAATTTTAAAGAAAACCAATAGCTTTCAAAAATAACTCCTAGGAACTAAAAAAACGGACTGTGTTAAGAAACTATATCCACAGAGTTTTGCCAAATAATGCAAATTTCTAAACTAAAAATAAAATCCAGACATTTTACAGTTTAAAGCAATTACAGTGAAATTGTTTTTGCAATCTATCAATATTTTCAAATAAGCAAATGACAAATTCAGAGCCAGAAAAAAGGTAGTGGAGACCAAACATTCATCTGTGGCTCACCAAACTCAGCTCTTCACCTGAATTGTGCTAACAAATCAGTACCTAACAACAACAAAAAAATTATGAAGCGTTTTGGTTGCACATATTTACGAACTACAAGTCTCTCACATAAGACAAACATTTCAAAGTCAGGAAATAAAAATGTTATTTTAAACCAAGAAAATTATAGTTAAGGGTAAAAGAACATTAAAAAATTCCTCTCTTAGTGGACAATTATAGCTGAATCATGAAGTAAGCACCTTCACCCTCTTGTTCAGAAACACAGAAAGCCACCCAACATTCAACCCTGGGTTCACTCATTAAATACTGAAGATCAAATTTTCTAAATTCATTATAGCTGCTTAGCCCAGACAGTGTAAGCAGCATTATTCCTCATCTGCCACCCAAAGCAGATACCAGCTGTGTAGCCCCATTTCATTGCTTACAAGACTATGATATATATAGATAGATAGATTTTACCACATACTAAATTTTCACCTACAAAACTGAGGTTCTGCAGCCATGCACATGCTATAGGAATCCTTCCCCAGGTCTATGTTTGTCTGAAGCAATCCCTCTGCCCAAGTCCCAGAGAAATAACACTGCATTGAGGAGCTAACTAGATGTCAGTCACACATGAAGCCAAATCAGTTTTCACTTCTCTTGGAATGACAGTTCCCCAAAGAACAATAGTTAAACATAGTTGGCTAAGATGAACCATGGGAACTGAGAATAACAATTCTTATAAAACACATCACACACTTTTAGAAGCCACACAAAAGGAAAAAAAAAATACCTACACCAACTGCATTAATTATATGTGTTTTTTTTTTGTTTGTTTGTTTGTTTTTTGGTTTTTTGGGGTTTTTTTTGTGTTTTTTTGTTTGTTTGTTTGTTTGTTTTTTTTTTTTGTTTTGTTTTGTTTTTTTTTTTTTTTTTTTTTTTTTTTTTTTTTGGTTTTTTATTTTAATAGTCTTCCCTTCAGACTGTTGATTCAGCAGTTCTGAGGCCATGCAAAGTCTCATTTCACTGCTGGTACTCTCCATATCAGTATGTATGTATTCACTGCTAGTACACTACACACAATGCCTCTGTACATGGGCAAGTATGACACTTCAGCAGTTAAAGGTTTACAGCACTGACTGAAACCAGTCCATGCACTGTGTGCAAACTCTTGCGCTCATAGCCTTACAACTGTGCCTCACACCTTTGCCACTACCATATTTAATCAGTCCACTTATGCTTTCTCTGAGTGGAGAACAGCATTCCAGACTGGGAGAGAACTGGTTTTGTTATGCATGCAAGTGGGGACCAGGTGGAGATCTGCTGTTCTTAAATAAAAGTCCCCCTAAATCAAACTACGGCTTGAAATGCCAGTGCAATACTCTGCTATACACAACATTTAACTATGTGTATTCATGGGAGCAGAAGACAGGAGATTGGGTAGAATTATATGACCTTCAGTAGCTTATATCAAGAGCTGGAAAAGAGGCATTTAAGAGAGAAATCTACAAAGCAAGGCATGTTAAGGAGTGTTCATTAAACAAAATAAAAATAATAATAATAATTAAAAAAATCAAACTCCCCGAAACCACAGAATCCATTAGTTGGAGTCACAATTTTTCTGTTTATTTACCTTCTTATTAAGCCAGTGCCACAGCTTGTCAGTGGCAGGGGGAGATGGAAGGGAAAAAAAGACAACACAGTGGAAAATTATTGAAAAATGCAGTAATAGGGAAAAAAAGCAATGACAGGCAGGCAAAGTCATCCACAGAATGAAAATGAAATTGTTTTAGACATAAAGGTAAACTGCAATAGGAAGAAAAGATCATAACTTCTAATGCAAGAATCTAGATTTTACTATTAACATGCACTTTTGAAACAAAGAGGGATATAACAAATAAGAACAACTTTAATGATACTAACAGAGCTATGAGCATATTCTGGGCAATCCCAGTTTAATTATACTGAGAGCTACCATTGCAGATTTCAGAGCAGGACTTGAAAAAGTACTTCAAGAAGGACACTTTAACAAAACACCAAAACTTCACACGAGATAAGTTAATAGTTCCACTCAGGCAGTTTCAAAACACTCCTATTGTGTCAATTACTGTTAAACAAATTTCTTATGTTATTTTGGTACCACGTTCATATTAAAACATTCCTATTCAATGGCACAACATCAAATACATAATTAATTCTGATATACACACAACAACAAACTGTAGATCAAATAAATGTATGGATTTCACATAATTCCCCTTGTCCTTCTCAACAGTCCACAGGTAATTAATTTCTCCTTTTGCACTACAGTTATTTTTCCTTACAGATACTCATCTATATGAACAAGTATACCCATTTTAGGACCTAGTTTGTGTAGGACTATACTCTTTACTCTTACCCATTCATAATCAGTTAGCAGCATAATCACAACACTGAAAAGCTTTAATGCTTTTACTCATCTGTGCTAGAGGTTAAGATCAAGTAAGTGAAATTTGTTTCCCCCTGAAAACAAGATCATTGAATGCTCAGTAAATCTAGTGTGTTCATCAGTTGCCACTAATTATATTAGCTCCCAATGAAAACAAAAGGTAAGAATATTTTTTTAAATCTCATAATATTAATTTAGTTAGAACAGAAGCAAGAAAAAGATTTACAAAAAAACCCCTGAACATCATGAAATATGAAAATAAAATATGCCACAATGCATTTACTTTTAGCAGCTTTTACTATTCATGGAAAGAATCACAGTAATAGAAAGCAATGACAAAGCTTCAAAAGCCTCAAACTGACACTGTAGAATTTGCTTCTATTTTACTTTTTGACCTATAAAATACTTTATCAGTAAAAACAGGTAAAGTTGTTTAGTGATTCAACAACACACTTTTACCTTTAACTTTACTTCTGCATATTAAATACTATGTATACATTTATACCACTATTATAAATCAGGTTTATTTTGGAAAAAAAGGTAGATCTCATGGTATTTTTTCACTTTGCAACTCCATACGAAATACAGCAAAAGCTAGAGCTCCATCACCAGCCTAAGGTTCTAGCAGAATGTGAGAGGAAATCTTCAATATTCCTGTATAATTTCAGCCTCCTGGAACTGGATGATACATACAATAACTAGGAAATAACACTATATGTAAAAAATTACTGTCTTTTTTATTAATGTTTAAGGCAATTCCTGAGAGGACCTACCTGCCCACTAGTTTAACAATACTGATGTTTAAGTGATTCTACAAGTGTAATCAATCCATGTTTGAAAATAGGCCACAGATTAATTCTACTCATCGTCATTCAAAAGTATTAAGATCATAGCCACTTTTCCAGCATTTTATTGAAAAACTATTTATCTACAACCTTACATATCTATGAAAGTATTTTCTATAATAATAATATATGCACTGGTAAAGAGTCTGCATGTTTTTCATGGTTGGTTTCAACTACATGCTAAACTTGGTACCAGAAGAAATAAATGTTGACATCACCCAAAGTCTAACCAATCTAAACAATCCACGTACAAAATTCTAGTGTGCTATACCTAGAAAAAGCATGTAACATGATTCTCACAAGCCCACCAGAGAGAATGCATGTAAAATACTAGCACATTCCAACTAGTAAGTCTACTGCATGCAGCTGAGCTACTGCCTACGCTGCTGAAATCCCTCACAAAAACTGTAATCAAACTGCAGTCATCATATCGATAAACAACGTTATTCTTTAAACTAAAAAATTATCAGTAAAGCAAATTATTAATTCGCAACTCTTGACAAGAATATGCATATCTATTAAGTTTTAATATGACTCAGTGGATGACAACAGAAATCTACCTAGTCTTTCCTCCAGGAAGTCCCTCACATCTGAACTGCTGCATCTACTGGCTCCATGGGGCAAATACACAACCAGGGACTACAGAATTGTCTTGGTTTTTAG
>VXAU01004993.1:799302-822386 GCA_013399695.1 Formicarius rufipectus | reverse complement strand
TAGGAACTGTTATCCTTCCATTTATCATATCTTAATTAAAATTTGTTTTGAAATTGAAGGAGATTTGTCCCTCTGTTTTAACTATAAATTTTTCTAAGCTCTCTAAACTTAGACAAGAATACAGTAAGGACATCCTATTTTATAGTCAATATTTAAAGGAGGTGTGCACACAGAGGCACAGGCTGAACTACTGTTTATAAGGAAAATGAAAAGCAACGTCCGACTTTCTTTTCTCTTGACCAAAATTTCTCTTCATTTCAAATCAGTCTGCATTTCCAAGACAACCAGGGCTAGATAAGCAGTGGGAAAGAAGAGAAGCAGTTCTTTTCCTGCTTTTTTTTTTCTTAAAAAAAAAAGCAGACATAATTAAATCTGTATGCATGATCAGTAGTCTCCCATCATTCATTATGGGTGAATTTTCCAGACTGCCTACACTTGCCTCCCAAATTTTTTGGGAAGAAAAAGACATGCCAGTCAAAGATGTCTTCCTCATCCTCACTACGTTCCACTCAAATCTGGAACTATTTCCTAACTGAGCGTACTATGCTTGCCAGATCAAGTAGTACCACTAAATATGGCTTGTTGCACTTAGGTAAGGGACTAAATATATTCTGATGCTGAGATTTCAATTTCCAATTAAATTAGTATACAAATAAAAACACAAACAAAACAAACAAAAACCCTAAGCAGCTTCAACTCCCATGAAAACACAATACAAATAAAATACTATAATTTAAACGTCTAATTCCAATGTAAATGATCTGTCAAGTTTGGTTTTTCACATACATGCACAAAAGGTAAGCTGTAACAATTTACTCCCCAAATTTCTACTTTGTTTGCATAATTTTACTTCCTCATCAACAGCCCTCAGTGAACCCAAAACATTTAGCAATCCAAACTAAATACAGATCATTCACCCTTTCCAAAAAAATCTTGCAAGGATATAAATTTCATTCCTCTTCTTTCCCTGTCCCCACAAAAAAACACAACTGCCAATATTCTGTGGCAGCTTCCCAAACTCTCAGAGATATGATGCATCCATGATCCTACAATATACAGAATAACCATAGTCAGTAGAACTCAAAAGATGCTGAAGCATTAGTGTGATAAGCATTCGAAGAACACACATAATCCCAGCCATCCATGATAAAAGTCAGTTGAAACAGAATTATAATAGACACAAATGACAAGAACAGAATCATGCAGAGTGCTTGTGTCGTTCTTGTAACATTTATGACAGCTTAAATTGCTTTGATACACACAGCACAGATTCAGAAGGAATAAATATGACTGTCATTTAAAAAAATGAGAGGCAGAAGGGTGGTGGAGAAATGAGTTGCGCTAACACTGTTCTTTCACTTAGACAAGAACAACATGAATATAAACTGACCTGAAATACATTTAAGCTGAAGAGTGGGAAGTTCTGCTGCACATTAAAGCCCTACCTTCTTTAAGAAGAAAAGACTTAGTGGTATTAGGAAGGATACTATAACATACTGTTATACGATACAAGGATACTAAACTTGACAGCTCATGAAATAGAGTACATCCAATATTGCATGTAGAGAGTCTTCTCACTCACAAAGCAAAATCCTTTAATGAAAATCTTTGTATAACATAAACTTTCATCCCAATGTGTTAATACTTTCCACTACTTTTGGAAAACTGTTTTCTCGTGTTCATAGCTTCATTTTTAAAGGCTTTGCCTTTATCAAAGTCTTCCTCAAAGAACTCTATGAAATTGTTACTTCTTTCCTACAGCCATTTTTAATGCTTTTGTTGACCTTTGGACATGCATTTACCCAGTAGCTCCAGGCTTAAGCTCTTCCCTCTCCTGTAGGAATTCAGAGCTATAAACTGCAGACCAATCTGCCAAGGTACAGATGCTCTGACAAATGTACTTACAGGGTTCAGCTCTTCAGTTACAGAAACCCTGAGATAATGGCTTTTTCTAAAGTAGAGAATATTTCAACAACACATTTACAGAAAGCACATTCTTACACATTGGCATATCTATTACAAACAAAATAATCTATCAGTTTATGTGAAAACTTAAATTCTGAATGAAAGACACTTCATAAATTTTATGGAACTTTCCAACTCTGCAATTTTCTATGCAAATGTGAGCCGTTTTGAGTGGGGGAGAAGGGAGGGTAACACAGAAAACTTAGTCTATGGCACTTTTCAAATACTTTATCCCACATATTTCTTCTCTTACAAAGAGAAGACTTGCTTCTGTGTGACCATACTGCTGTGTTCAACAGTTATTATACTTCCACACAGTACAAACAAATGTGTCCTAACTAGCTCAGGCCCTACTTACAGAATACAATGATCCTCTTTTTAAATTAAGGTTTCACAACAGAAGCAGGAACATCTTATCCTTCATACTAAAGCTCATTAAGTATAACTTCAAAATATTTGTAATCAGATAAGGAGATCGAAAATGAGAAATCTGCCTTATTCAGATAAGGAATCTTATAAAGCTAACTCAACATTTTAAAAGTGACTTCTGTCAAGCTTTGCATGTTAGCACTTAACAAAATTTAAATGTAATCTTGTGTGTGCATAGTGACAGAAGACACATAGCTTAAAATACACCATGAAACAGATAGTTTTACATGAAAGATATAACCATTAGTTGCAGACATTTATTTTAGAATCAAAGCATCTCAGCATATGGTGAAGAGACAATAAACCAAACTTCCAAGTTGTTTAAGGAAGCAAGTAGAAATACCTTACTGTCAAGCTTTATCATCACACTTCCAAGTCCTCTGATGGGCCGTGGAGCAAGAGCTTCCTGACGTTCCTTCACAAAATCTTCAACAAGTTGCCACCAACTTTTGCAATGGTTGGCCAAGAAGTTCAGAACACCGAAATGAACCACTAGTTTTTTTAGTGCCCAAACTGTAACGACAAGAAGGAAATTAAGTATCAGAGATTTCAGAGGTGCACCACAAGACTATTTATCTACTCCATTCTGAAATACTTATGAAAAATAAAGGAAAAGACTCTTGAGTTTTATTTCCCATTAGCAACCACTTTTGGAATTTTCAAGTGGTTTTAGCACTAGTCTCCTCAGTCGCTTCACAGATGTGCTTATCCACATGGGATTTAGATGACAGCAGACACTATTCAATAACGTAGCTAACAGAATTGAGCAAAACCTGGGATAAGAAGGTGCCATTCCATGATTCCAGTACAGTGGATTTCTCACATGTTCACACTTACACCATGCCAGACGACTCCACATAAAATACCACATTCAGAACTTAACATCATAATATAACTTCTATGGTACACAAAATAGAATTTTCAGCCTGAATTCTTAAGTTTAGGCCTTTACACTAATACACTACACCCTTCCTATAAGAACTGACAGATCATGTGTAATTTCACAGTAAAGAAGCATCCATATAAATCTTCTACTGAAGTATTACGGATAGATTTTGCTTTTAACCATTCAGAAAACCATTTTGAGATCAGTCTTTAATCTTGGCAATATTTGACAGTGAACTTCCTATCATTACATTTAAATATATTTTTAACAAAAGTTTTTTTGGGTTTTTGTTTGTTTGCTTTTTTGTTTGTTTGTTTTGTGGGTTTTGTTTGTTTGTTTGTTTTTGTTTGGTTTTTTTGTTTTGTTTTTTTTAATTAAAGACTATTCTCCAACCTATAGTAATTACTTATCGCCATACATCAGCTCCACAATAGTTGGCAGAACATCACCTCATCCTCAAAAATTCACATCATGTTTCTAGTTGGACATGCATAGCCTAAAAGGTTAATATTTGTTACACAGAGAGCATTTATCAAAGTTCCACAACAGCCTATTATCTGCAAGCCACGCCTGTAATAGTTTATGTTCTGGTTCGTGGAAAATCAGTGCAACTTTGCTGACATTTGGCTCACTTACCCTCTGGCACCATCATGTGGCAAATATGGGATTTATTCTCTTAGAGCAATTGAAAACTTTTCCTACTAAAATAATTTTGCAAACATACAAAAAAAGGCAAAAATACAGTCCAAGTCCCAGCACCAAACTTACAGGCTGAAGTTTTTTATCATGAAATGCAACTTATGGTCAAGACATAAAACTGCTGCCCAGCAAAACTGGGCAAGCTTGCATTTTACAAGGTGAACAACATACCTGAAATGGTATTCTAACTTTCCACTATTATTTAAAAGTAAGTATTTCAACAATATCATCTAAAATAACTGACTGTACACTCATTGCAAAGATGATGTCAGGAGGTGCTATAATCAAGTAAATGGCTGTAATTATATTAGGTTAAAGAGAGAAAAAGCTTAATGAGGACTGTTATTAGAGATTTGCAAGCAAAATAAGAGAGAGGCTGCTTAATAAGAAGTTCCAAACATCCTGGGAAGCAAGTAATGCCCTGAAGGTGGTGGGGCAGGGGGAGCCAAATAAAAAAGGATACAACAGAACAAGCAAAGAAGCAAATGCAAGATCTTAAAAAGAGACAATACCAGGATTCTCAGGCTCACATCACTGAACAAAATGCTACAAGTGTTCCTTAACCTTTTTTATTGCCTAGCTTTTCAATTCGTAGCAATTTTTTCACCTTTCTATTTTATGGTTCCACCCTCTACAATAAGCAATTTTAAAACACCATTTCATTCTATCAAAGTACAAATCCATTCAAAGAAAAATGTTAATGGTACTGAGACATTTCTAATAATATAAATGCGGCTTCCTGTGAGTCCTCTCTACCAATGTAAGAAACTCTGGAAAAATTAACACCTTTCTATTTAAGCTTTTGGGGACTTTTTCTTGTTTGCTTGAGTTTTTTTTCTTTTTTACATACTAGAAGCATTCTTCTTAAGGCCTCAGAAGTCCCTAAAGGTCTCATTAAACTCAACCAAGTTGCAAGGAAATCTGTTTTATAAGAATTTCTATTTTGCAAGTATTTTTTTACTATTATCTCTCTTATGACGATAATCCAGATTATCACAATTCCCCTTCTGACATTTAATGTAATCCACTGTTCTAAATTTGGCTCTGTTCATCATTATGCTGTTTATTTGCAATATTTTTGTGATGATTCAGTTATATGCCAAGAAAAAGCATTTAATGGCCCGGTGTCACTGTTAAGGCAACAAGTCACAAATATTCCCCAAAGTAACTTTTCTTTTGGCACAAGACTATTGTTTGGATAGCTATTTTAGACCTAATCACTGGCAGTAGTATTCATCTATTTCATTTATAGATGCGCACTTCAATCTAGATTTGTCTGGCTCAAGGTTAAAACCATTCATTGCTGTCTAACTGCAGAACTGTTGCATCCATTTTTCTTCCCACCCAAGCAGGCACTTCTGAACAGCAGTTAATTCGTTCCTTGACTTTCCAATATATTAAGCCACATAAACTCATCTTCTAATAGGTCTAAAATTCACTTTCTAATCCCGTTATCACTTTTGATCGTCACTTTCCACAATGCCCAGACACCAAAACTGGGAAGCTGCTTCTGTAGTAACTACACTGGAATGAAACAAAGGTCAGAGCTCTCTTCTCTTACCCAGCATTCAGCTATTTATAATCCTAGCCACATTACCCTTTAGCTGCTGCTACAGTGCCACGGCCAAAGGTGCAGCTGTTCCTTTCACCATGCCTCCAGCAGCTCCCCTGGAGCCTGCATGGCCCCACAGTCACAACTTCCAGATGCACAGCTAGATGGCTAATATCATCTTTGTGTATTGTGTGCAAATCTCAAGGTTTTGGTAGCACGGTGGCCTCCACAGGGAGAGACCAAGGGGTATCTTGTACGAGACACGGTTCCAGGTGGGTCCACAACAGATCTGTCGCAGGCCAAAGCTGAGCCCAGAAGGCACAGGTGTGTGGTGTTTCACTGAAAATGTATTAAAGAAAGGGCACAAGGAACTAGAGAGGGAGAAGAGGAAGCAACATAGAATGAGCAAGTGAGTAAAGGGAAAGAAGGAGCAGAGGGACAAACAAAAGTAATGAAAAGGCTATGGAAGCAGAAGTGCTCCATGGTGGAACAGGCACACCACTCAACGCCTGTGGAGGACCCATGCTGGAGCAGGTATGACTCTTGAAAGGACTGTGATCTAGGGAAAGGGAGAAGCCCAAGTTGGTACCTCCCCAAAGGGACTGCAGCTTGTGAATAAGCCCACATTAAAAGACAGGAAGAGTAATTGGTTTTGCGGTCACTTAGCCACTAGCTGGGGCCAACTCAACTTGTCCACAGAGCCTAGCAACCATTTCTAATAAAAATTAAAAGTTAACATGAGCAAAACCTCACTACTGAATAACAACTGAAATATTCTTTATTTATAGGTGCAAAAGTATGAAAGAGATGACATTTAGAGGAAGAAAAACTAACTACTCTAAACTAGAAGTACTTTTACTACGGAAGGTATGGCACCACGTTATTTCAGGTAACTACAATAGTCAACAGAGAGCTGTCCACTACGTAGTAACAGACAGTGCACACCAATCTTCCTATTTGGAGCTACAATTCATCTTGTTTTAATAAGTCTTGAAAAGCCTACAAGGCTTTTCTTCTATTGTATTTAACAAAGTGCCTAAAGTCACCAATTAACAAATACTTCTAATAGTTGGATTATTACCTGCAAAAGGCACAGGCAATAGCTGCACAATCCAAAAATTTAGCCAGATCTGAACAATGACGATGGCCCACACAAGTGTAACAAAGTAAATATCACTAGTTTTCTTTTTTCTAAGAAAAGATCCAATCTCAGGTCTTTGTCTGTTCCCAGAAGATGAAGAGGAGAAAGATGGTGAAGCACGTGGAGGCTGATCACCTTCGCTTGCTCCTAAAATAAACACATGCAAAGAAAGAAGTGAAAATTATCACATTAATATTTACCACACAATAAAATATGCTCCCTAATCCCAAATTAATTTTTTTTTCCCCAAGGAGGAGAGGTGGGAACAGGGAGCTGTGCTTTGCTTTTTGTTTTGGGGCAGGGTATTTTTTGTAATTTCTCTAAAAGACAGCCTTGGCACTGATCTGCATTTTGAAAAGAAAACAGGACTGTGTAAGGTCTCCCACACTCTGCAACACCATACCAAGTAGTGCTGGGAGGAGAACGAAAGTTGCTACAGCCTCTAAGATGTCTCCAGCCACTTCAGGTAAATTAGAAGGCAAATATATTTTATCAAAGAATCATAAAACCATGAAAAACAAAGTATAATTCACTTCTAAAAAAAACCTGAAGTCTTAAAATAAATCTTCGATTTCCTTTTACTTCAAGTACTCAAAAAGGGAACTTAGATTTGTTCAAAGCTCATTTAAAGAAATCATATAGAGCAAATGTTGACAAGAAAGATCAGACCTTACAAATTTCTTACTACATTACTACTTTTCCTGAACCCTTACAACACAAATATAGCACTCATGTTGTGATCATACATTTCTGCTTGTGTAACACATATTAGCAAACATCAAGTTCAAATTAGTGGGTAACAAATGTCATTCTCTCACTCCAAAGTTAGTAAACATGAAACTCAAAAAATGTCAACCTATGTGTTAAAGACCCAGATACATGGACAGCAAACAGTAACTTCATGCAAAAATACTATGTTCAAATTAAAATGCTGTTATATAGAACATGTTTATTTATTTAACTTTTTTCTTAGCAAATTTGCCTAGTACAGGTGACACCAAATCCACGTTGAGCCGCTCTATGGCAAACCTCTTCCTGAGAACACCAATATTAACTTTGACTGAGCCTCTGTGCTCGTGTCAAAATGCACACATTTCCCACACACTTGACAAAAATTTGCAGCCAGAGTGGAGGAACACACACACCTGAAAACCTGAAAAGCTAGTCTATGCTGAAGAGTAAAAGGCAATTTATTATGCTGGTACATATCACAGTTGGTAAACCATGAACACAACTCTTTCACTGGACTTGTGTCACATTGACACGTCTTTTCCTATGAAGAAAAGCTCCTGTAAAAACTGTACTACAACATAGTGCATGCACATCATTCAAACAAGTCATGTTCCACACACACATTTTTAGCTGCAATGTGTCACTAAAGCCATTTTTAGCCTAAAGCATGAATGTTCAAAAAGACAAGACCAATTTGTCATACGTGCACAGTCGTGACCAGAGACAAATTCTGCATCCTCACACATTGGAAGAACACTCTTCTTTTGTTGCAGAAGTCTGCACTGGCATTCTACAAGTAAGTGGAATTATTTTTAGAGCTTATAAATACATCTCCCACCACACCATTACAATAATGCAGATCTATTGATTCATTCAACTGATGGACACTGGGATGACAATAAACATCAGCTGGTTACTGTTCACGTATTTGGTGGAACTTCAGAATGTTTACAAAGGAATAACAGCATGCAACCTGAAAGAAGGAACTCTGCAATCAGATAAACCCAGCAGAAGCCTCTGGTGGAGTGGTTCTTGGCAAACCAGTATGTGTCTCAAAAGGATGATGGCCAACTCTACCACAGAAACTATGCTTTTGAGAAAGACACAAGTTAATTCTTCATAAGGGAAAATAAAAAGTTGCCTTTAAACAGAAATTTTCCTAAAAAGACAAACTGTTTTTATCATATGGAAGAATGTCTGTGAATTTCCTGTACTTCTCTGTCTATTTTTAATGAAGGTGAAGAGTACTAACAGAAATAATGGATGCACTAAAGGAACAAAATTTGAAAGTAGTATATCCATAATTGCTCAACTTACTCAACACTTCTTACCTTTTTGCTCCAAAATTATTATAGTCAACATGAAAAGTAACATTCCAACAAGCAGAAACTCAAATAGTTATCACAGAAAAGGAAGCACTAAAAGCCAAAACAGAACAGTATGCTGAAGTATATGCCTAAGATTAAAGTTAATTGACATTTTTTGCCCAAGAAGCCCTTAGTTGAGTCACCTTTATGAAATAAAGAACATTCCTTCTTTTAGCAACGATAGATTTGACAGACATTTTTGCAATGAAGAATACTGTTGTTATTTAATTAAGATTATGCTAAAAGCAGTACCAATGATACAGCCTTATTCTCTTACAGTTTCCCTATTAAACAAACTGTACATAGAATGCAAAACAGATGGGAAAGAGGTGGGAGGGAAAGCATTAATAAAAAAGAACTTAAAAAAATCTTAGGGGATCCCGAGACAGGAACACCTTTGCAGAACACTGTTTTGCAGCACTTTAAGCAAAACCAAATTGGCACTGCCAATGACCCAGTATTCTCCCCATGACAAACACACACCTGCATCAGAACTGCCATTCAATGAATGTATCATCAGTTCACAAAGTTGATCCACCCAGAAAACCATCAAACTTTGCAAATTAAAAAAACTCACATTCTGTTGGTAAGACATGCTCTGCAAACCAAGGCATGAGTGCCTTGTCAAAACAAATGGGAGAAAAAGACCTATCAGTATAGTGACTCAGAGTAACTTCAGATTCTGGAAAATCCCATCTAGTGTGCTTCATGATACTTGCAGAGACAAAACCTGAAAAATACCTTTCTATCTTCCAGCTAATGAAAGTGTGACAATCGAAACAGTCACACAATACTCAGTAAAGAATTCTAGCAAAATCAGAATGTATGGTAGTTCTTTGAATACAGTAACAACAAAAAACCCCCAAATTTTCCAGGCTGTCCTATTAAGACATGTTCTTAACATTACACAATATGTTCTTTGTCATGTCAAATTCTTGCTGTCATAGAATTTGGAATTATTCTCTTACCCAAGATGAAAATGAAACAGCAGCATTAACAGAAAGAATTTGACTGTATCTCTATGAAGAGCATCAAAATCAAATCCTCAGTTAGGAAAATAATGATTTTATTATTAAGGAAGAAGCCTTCAGAACATCAGGATCAAGGTAGCCCTTCATAAATAACATCTTACCATAATTCCAAGAAAAAAAGATTTGTATAAGGTTGGTTTGTTGTTTTGGTTTTTTTTTTAAGAAAAAGCAGCAGAGGGCAAAAGGGAGAGTAAGAGTCAGGACTATATTTAGGGATTTCAATATCTATCATGTCCAAAGCCAACAAGACAATAGAATCTTGGCTAAAAAGTATTGCAGTGGTATCTGCTTTGTAAGCTGCAGACCTCCCTTTTGCTGTATACTCTGGAAACTCTTGGAACACCAGAAGGACCACTTAGACCACCTGCACTGGCATCATTAAACTCCTTGCCCCTAATACTAAACATCAGTATTCAACCAAAAAAATACAGAAAAACATGAGTATTCAGGAAAAAAAAAAATCAACACAGCTTATTTCTCCTTATGGTCTTTCAGTGAACAAATTTAAGCCATATGGAGAAGGGTAAAAACACAAAGTATTGGTTTTTCTATAACTGATTTAACAGTATAAGGAAAACCAAAAAATTTGTAGGCTCTTAAGCCCACAGGTATAACCTTTGGCTGTACAAGAAAAATGTTTCATCACCATTCACAAAAGATCCAAACGAAAGATGGCCAAACTTATGCTTAACATGTCATAGAACAGAATGCTAATTTCCAACAGACTGTTGCAGAAGTACTTTTGTTATTGTTAGGAGTTAACAGGAAAATCCATATTTGTTCTTTTCCTGCTGTGAGGAAAACAACAGAATTCGCAAGACAAAAGGCCCCAGTGGTTAACTGTTTCAAGAAGATAAGTAAAAACAAAACATTCACTGTAAAAGACACCTTTGTTTTAGCTTTCTTCTCTTGAAAACAGAAAGAAAACTGTCTTATAGAAGTGAAAAAAAAAAGTAAAACTGGTAAGCTAAAAAAAAGGAAGCAAAAAAAGAACACAACTACTTCCATTGCACAGTTGTGGTGTCCTGTTGGTTTCTTTTGTTTGTTTTCCTTGCCTGTTGCTTGACCAGATTTCAAAATTCAGCTCAAAAAAACCCAAAAAATCTCATTTCCAAAATAAAAGACTAGACACAGAAATATAAGAGGACAGTCACCATGATGCTCTCATCTCAAATTTCAGGATCTACATATATGCGGTTCTATTTTTGTTTTGATGGTAGTCATGTAAAATGTAGAAGCCAAGGTAAGACAAGAGTAAGTTGACTAAAGCTGCTTTTTTACATTAAAAAATTAAGTTTTTTAATTTGACATTCTGTCAAGTTGAATGATCTGTTTGGTCTACTTGCAGCAAATGAATGAAACTTTTTCTAGAGATCTCAATAATAGCTTCATTTTCTAGTATTGCATTCCATTAAAGATCTACCCAAAAAATGATGGAAAGATTCAAAAGGAGTGACTGATATCTAAACACCTTCTTTACAACTCCTTCAAGCCAGCTGGGTTATTGCAAGTGAAAGTACCATGTGACTCAAGCAGCACTGTCAAGTAAACTCACTGTAGGAAGGATTTTGAGCATGACATAGTTAAAATCGGGGGTTTTCCTCACTATGATGTATACAAAAACTACTCCAATCTATCTGTACCTGGTGCATAAATCCTGTTACATCATGTAGCTGTCAACAAATCAAAATGCTAGGAAAATTTTAAAAAAATTAATAATAAAGGTCAAGGGAAAAACCATTCTTATAAAACAAAACCCATAATAAATCCTTCTAGTCAGGCCTTCAAAACATACAGTCACCCAAACTATCCTTTGCAAGATAGCTTTTATATTAATATCATCTTAACATTTTTAAGAATGGATAAACCTGATTCACATGGGAAGTTTAAAAGTACTGTTTTGGACAGAATGGAAAGAATAGGAACCACTGAAATTTGTTCTTAATTCCCTCCAATTTCATGTCTTTAGAGCAAATTCAAATGTTTCTTACAGAGTATTCAGTCACCTGAGGGTTGGGAGGAATGTTCATTATTGGACACATCTTCTGTCATTGAAATTGCCATGGCAATTGTTGATGCAGCAATGGAAATCATCTGACCAGGAAGCTCTGCCCCTGTAAAATATATAGGTGTTTGTAAATAGAGAAAAGCCTTAATGTTTTATTTGCTGTTTGATATACACTGAAGCTGTCAAACAACAGAAATTACATGGATAGACACTGTTAGGCTGTAGTATGTAGTCAGTATGACCAAACAGCAATCAGTGCTATTATTTAGTATTAAAGTATATCTGGAGCCAAAACTCAAAACCAGGTATTTGCTTAGCTTTCTTCCTGCTAATGAACTGCTACCAACCAAGTAATTTATGGTTGCTGCTAGTCTGATTATTTGAAAAATTTCACACCAGTTAATCCATTTTACTAACCAACTGAAATATCAAGACAGGAAAAAAATTTCTGTCATCAGGAACAACTGATGTTTGGTTTTTGCAAAACTGACTCACAACCGGCAAAACCTATTCTTCTTAGAGTCTTAACACAAACCACTGTTTTAAGAAACTGGTATTTTTTAAATGAATGACTGCATATAAGAAATTTCATGAATGGAATTGCCTCAGTTTCTCTCATACTCAGTATTACAGGAGCTACTAAACCCATATTGCTCATTTCTTTCAAAATTAGCCTCTGATTTCAAATATCCTGGGCTACTTTTATGTTTGAAACTCAGGCTTGATAATGAATCTCTACCATGGTAAAGAAACATCAGTCCATTGCAATATTTTTCTATAAGGAATCAAAGACTCACTTTTGCACTAGCAAACCCCTTTGAAACAAACACTAAAAATCTTACAGTAAATTCCTGCAATCCAGATGCCATGGAATTTACAACATTCTGAGACTTTACAGAACTTTTGCATCCAACAACAAAAGAAATAGTGACTTGTCCTTACCAGAAGACTCCTTTCCATTCTGCTGTTCATGCAACATGCCTACAGTCATCAGAACAACTATAACCAGAAATACAGGAATTCTCCAGGAACCTGCCACAGAAGCTGAAAGATAGAGTGTTGGGATTTTTTTTGTACAAGAAAAAATACACCATTAATAAACTCTACATTTAGCAAAACTAGAAAGGCACCACATCAACCAAGAACAACCTGGAAAAAAAACTAGGAAGTGTCATAAAACAAACAAGTTTCCTATATGGAAAAAAAACGAAGAATAGACAAAACAGTAATACAAAACAGTAAACAAGTTTCTCAATGAATAAACCAAGTGATTACTGTTCCAAACATCAGTGACTTTAAACTATGCTCATACAGAGAAAAATTTTAAAAACAACTTGCAAAATCACACAAAATACATACAAAATGAAAACATATTAGGTATTGGAGGCAAATCAAGTTCCCCCCAAAAAATGTGTATTAATGATAGATCCCCATAGTGTGGGATGAGCCTTCTTGGGTTTTGGCTGTTCAGACTGTACTTCCAACAAATACAAGACTGTCAAGCAAATCCAAAGCCACAACATGTAGATTAAAACCTTAGAAAAGCATCCCCCCATGGTCAGAACAACCCCTGAAATCTGATACTAAAGAAAAGTAAATCATAAAGTATGCTGTGAAACCTTCTAGAGTGATAGTCTTCTATTGTTTGCACGGTATTTCCACCAAAAACTCCAGTATGAGAATATAAATTGATAGTCTGTTATATTAAATGTGTAACATATGTCTAAAACATTACAATAACTTTGTATTAACAGATTATATAGACTACTGGCAAATGTGTTTTATATAACTGATATAATCTTGACATTCTTCTTGACTACTGATAGGACCTTTTTTTTTTTGCTTCTATTACTACTATTAAATGCATTTTACAACTTCAGCCTTGGTTAATGGCAGGCTCTCAGTAAAATAATAATAATAATATCATCACAAGTGAAAGTCTAAAGCCATCCACATGTGACCCCAGCCCTTCCTCACTTTAAGGAGTAAGTACCTGGTCTGTGAACCAAATAAGGGAAAACCATGAGGAGTACAAACCAGGTAGGAGTTGAAGACACATGACGCCCAGTATCTTGATGCCTTCCCAAAGCCCTACTCCAATGCTCCCTTCTGGACATGTGCATCCAGAAACACTGAGCAGAGAAAAGTGTGCTCTTCAGCTAAAACTCCACTATACAGATTTAGCAGTAAAGTGAATGAGGAGTTTTGTTGACAGAACCCCCACGAACACACCAGAATAACAACTTCTTGATAACTCACCTAAGTGAAAGAGCAGCATAATCCAGACAGGAACAGAGACTGCTTTTAAGTAACGTTCAGTGCTTATATTCCACTTAAATGAAACCATCAGCAGGTAACCAACTACCAATGTCCATATCTGTAAGAAAAAGGTACACATGGGTATTACACATACATCCAAATAGAGCTCTGTTGTACCCACGTATGTGTGTACACACATGCACACTCCCATAATGGCCACACAGAGAGAACTGAAACCAGCTCCCAAGTCTTTAAGAACCCCAAATTTTAATTAATTACATGAGGGTTTTTTCTCCATATAGGGGAAATATAAAGTCTGTATGAAGCATAAGGGCAGGCTAGGTATGCCTTCAGAACAGCTCTAACGTGAAGGGATATACACGCTTTGCTAAGCACAAACCCCAAAGGAAGATGATCTTACACCTGCTCTAAGGCAATTACTCTGGAATTATCATTGAAAGGTGAGAACCTAAACAAAACAGGGTCATCAGTGGCACCCGTGGGGCCACAGGAAGACAGAGTTGGCCAGCACAGGACCACTTATTTCAGCACAGAGCTGTTTGCCAGATTCTATGTTCCAGTCCAAAGAGACAAAAGGAGCTTTAACCCAAAGAAGCCATTAGGAAGCACCACAAAAAGTGCTGTTCCTCAGCTGATCCTCCACGAAACAGACATGCCTTTAAATGACTTATGACATATTTTTATCATATATTTAACTATAAAAACCAAGGAGACAGGAAGGCATCAGTGACAACATATGAAGAAACAGAAGCGGTCATTTTGTGTTTGCTGCTTCTAACTGCCTTCTACAACTCTGCTCATCACGTAAATCACAATACAGAACTCTAATTAAGAATCTTGAGATGAAGAATTTGAGTTTGAAAATACTGAAAAGAAGGAAGCAGAAACCTGAAGAGGCAACAGGAGAAAAGCTGATACTCAGAAGATACAAAATAAAAGAAATACACAGAACTTTAAAAATAAAAAACTCTGTGTTGCATTCTTAAAATAAATAGTCAACTCTAGGTCTAATTCAAACATTCATTCCCTATTCATAACCAGTTAAGTATACCTTCAGATTTACACTTATAAATCCATTAATCTCAATAAAGATTTAACAGAATTTCTATTAACAGCATTTGCTGAATCAGACATCAATGTAAGAAGTAAGAACGCACAGGCAGAGACATGGAACAAGTAATCAAGCAGAACACATCAAAAGAGTTTTCACCTCTTTACTCTGCCCTATATGACTCATGTTGAAGGCGCAAGAATTCCTATGGAAAACAGGGTTTGTGTGACTATTCCAGTGTATCTAATTGGTGTAGGAGAAATCTTAATTGTATTGAACTGAACAGTATTATATTGAACTCAACACAAAGCAGTGACGGTCTCTGGTAACTTCAGAGGGAACGATCACACAAGTAAGGTAACATAAAATCGCTTAAGACAGGTGAACAGAGGTACTAATCTTTCTCATCAAAGCAGATCACTAACTTTTCACGGCTATCTAGCTCTAGTTTTTCAGCAACAGAGTTGAATAATGCTTATGGCCAACGTGGACTCGAGGCAAATATCTAAAATACAACCCATGAACATTAAGCCTAAAGTCATAAACAGTGAATTTTTTTTAATTGGAAATGCACAGCCATAGTCCTTTAACAGAATAGGTTTGTAACATAAATTCACTCATAAGGCCCTTCACAGCACAGTTGTAATTGCAAGAGTTAACTCATCACAAAGATGCTATCCTGCTTCCTGACATCAGCTATATAGAATCTCTGTATGATAAATGTTCCAACATCAAGCCAGTTTTACTCTTTAGCTTATAAATTTAATGATAAATTACAAACAGGGGACTTAGTACGTTCAGTAATTTAAACATGCCCAAAGCAGGAGGCTAACAGGGAATAAGCCTAAGTTTAATAGCCAACAAAGCAAAACACATTGCACTGCTTTTAGTCATGCATGTAGCTAAACATTTCAGGCTTTAGGTATTCAGTAATTTTTTATGTTGTTAGTTAAAATAACTAATCAATTCTCATTTCTAAAAGCTTAGCAAGTGACCCAAGTAAAAGTATTTCTGATTTCTATTGAATAGAGAGAAATAGATTCCTTTAAAATAAACAAGTTGCCTTGTTCCAGTGATCTAACAATAACAACCCTGAAGCCCTGTAAAAAAAACTATGTAGTCAGCTGACTGCTGAAAGAAGTTTAATTTCAGTGACACCCTTTACAGGTTCACATTATGGCCAAGCACTTTCCTACACTGCAAGAAACACTGCACAGTAGCTAGGGTAGTCTACATCCAACAATTCATAGCTGAAAGCAACTGACAGAGTAAATTAACTTAAATTGACATGGACTAGGATTTCATCCCATACTAACCTTGGCAACAGCATACTCTTTTTTTTTTTTTTTTTCCCTTAACCCTTTAAAAGTAGGTTGCATAATGTTTCCCACTGTTTTTCTGAATGGTCTCCAAAGGTTTTGGCTACAAAAGCATGAGAATATTAAAAGCCTCTTTAGTATTATGTCCTTCTCAAGAACTGACATAATGCAAACCAAGAACAAAAGACACTGCCTACTTTCATTAAAATTAAGCGACTGTAATTTTTGCAATGAAACTGGAATTGGTAGAATTCCATGCTAGACCAAAATGCCTATACACTTGATTTAAAAGAGTACAGAGCTAAGCAGATAACTAATACACACATTTCAGATTTTGCAGAATGCATTAGCAGCCATAAACTACTTATCAAGCTGAAGTCAGCTTGCCTTTCACCACGCACTCTGAGATTTTAAATCGCTACTCAATCACAATTATTATTTACAGATGTGCAGAACTCCCACGTAACACAACTTCAGGACAGTTTAATCCTGCAAGCTTCTCCTTCCCTCACTTATCTTAATTGTCTGAACAAACAGCCAAGACCTCATTTTTCACATCTCCTTTGCATTTTGTAGTTTCCCTCCCAAATTGTACAAAATGTTGTTTTGCCTTTAAAGTAAAACTGCCTGCTTCCCTGAATAAACATCTGTAAGAGTGCATTTCCTGAACTTCAGCATCTGTTTCTGTGTTAAAGTGGCAAATTTAAGCAGCCAGATTTAGAAGCACCTAAGGCAAGTCTGAAGGGCTACAGTTCTCTTTAAATTGCCAACTGGAGGCAAAATTAGACTGTACAAAGATGCAGCTTTCATGTTTAACTCAGTCATCTGCTTCAGTGATTTTTCTTTTAAATTTTCAGTGTTGCAAAGTCTAGGATTTATCAGAATGACCATATCACCAGCATTACTCAAAGTCTGTTTCCCATTACTGTTCACGTTGAAAATCTCAGGCACTATTTTGGCTTGGGCATAATTTTTCAGGAACAAACTCTTACTATTCAACTTCTGACAACATTTATATTGTTTCCTATCAACAAGTTAATCTCAAAGGAGGAGGTTTTACAGATGAGCTCATTTAATAGCCCACTGCTACTGAAAGCAGCAGTTCATTCTCTCCCACTGTCAGCTGGGCAGTCCCACCTCTTCTGCACAGCAGCTTCAACATTCATCCAGCCAGCTCAAGCACCCTAAGCTCATAAAAAAAAGTACCTATCATACAGTTACAGCAAAACAGGCTCACAGAACAACAGGGAAACTGAAGCATATGTCAGAAGTGGGACAAGCAAGAACAGTTCTTCACTGGTAGCAAAGCTGTTGGAATGATTTAGTCTTTCTTGGAATGCTGTCCGGACAACTCAATGTCCAGCAGCAAACGCATTTCCTACCTGCTCCATCTGCCTTCTTAGGCACATAGTGTGATTCCTGGGGTGGTCCTGTGCAGGGTCAGGAGTCAGACTTCCACGTTTCCTGGGTTCCCTCCAACTCAGGATATTCTATGATTTTTTGTTCATTTGGGTTTTGCTTCTTTCTTTCTTTCTTGCAGGGGGGTGAGGATTTAATTGAGATTTACATTTAAAACTGCTTGATGAAACTACAAATCTATTCAAATTGCTTTCTATTTTCCAGTTTCAGTGTTTTGAACCAAAAAAAAAAGGCCTAACTACTTTGTCACTTCCCTTTAACATTTTAAAATCAAATCTCCATTTGAAAATAGAGATTTTCATTAGTTTTTCTTAAAATGGAAAATCCTTATAAACATTGACATGGCACTTTTGCAAACTTTTAAAACTGTGCTGCAGCACAAAGCTGGTTGAAAGAAGTGCTAAATGAAGGACAGTTACACACGTCTTACTCTGCCAGACTCTACACAGTATGGGATATTTCCCCTTCTGTACTAAGGAATACGCAGTAAAGCCACATGAAATTAATTTTGATTCTAAAAACTGGAGTCAAAATGATGTTTTCATAATTAATCACCTGCCTCATTATCTCTGAGTTTAAGAATGAAAACACCAAATATAAGAAATCCAGAAGACTGTAGCTATGGATGTTGAAAATATTTCTCCTTTAGTTAACTTTTCCTGTCTTAATACAAAAGTTACTTATGAGAAAATTAATAAACGTACTATTCAGAAATCAAGCTATTAAGATTCACTTGCAAAAAGAGGTTTTACAGAGCACAGCAAATTCTTTCCCTGCAGACTGAGCACCACTTTTGTGACACTTCATGGTGGCACTTCTGCAAGAGATGGCTCCTCAACACACACAACTGCTTCACCTTCTTGTTTTATTATACAGTGCACAGTTAAAATTTTGCTGGACAGTTCTACAATGATCATTCCTTTCAGAGGTGGTAGAAAAAGAAACATAATTGTATTCAAAAAATACATATAAATGCCAACAAATAACTAATATTATGTATCATATATCATTAGGCTTTAGGCTAGTGTCACCTTTGGGCCTGGGGCTGTAGTTCATGCATATAAATCAAAACAAGCCCCTAAGCCTCTTCAAGAAAGATACCCCACTGCAGGCTCTTCCAAACCTGAGGGTGTGTGTGGAAGGGAAAAATAATGGTAGAAAATAAAGCACTATCAACATCTCAGACTTTCCCTGCCCTTCCCCATCATGTTTTTAAATAGGCCACATGTGGTCTCTACATGGTTTCTCTCTACCAAGTTGTGAAAACAAACCAAAACCTGCGGTTTTGGTAGGATGTGTCTACAGTCAGTACCTGTCTATACTATTTATAAACCAAGATACTGCAATAATAAAGGATTCTAAACAGTGGAAAGAATACTTAAGAACTTTTTCAGGTAGATGTTTGGGTTTTTTTGTATGCTGAGTAAGTTTTAGAAAACTCCAAACCTGCTCTAAGAAAGGGAAGGGAAAAAGCTACCCAAAACACTCAAAAAAATAGAAATTGCATGCACATCAAAAAAACTAGAAATGTGTTTTTCTCAGTTGTAGTTATTCCCACAATATAGTCAAACTTAACCCTTTCTTCTTCTAGAAAAGAAATTGTCCTGTCAGGTGAACTTGACAAAACATAGATGCTTTTTTTGTCTCCACAGGTGATATTCAGTGGAACTGTGGAAGCAATACACCTCAGAGCATGTGACCCAAAGCATCTGCCAGGAAGCATGCTTGAGAATTCCAGCCTGGAAGGGCTCCTTAGAGACTGCTGACATCTAGTACCAACACAAATGGAGGTTCCCTGGTGGATGTCTTTGATAGATTCCGTGACAGGGAGCAGACAGTCCATCGGCCAAAACACGTAACATGTACTTTGACAATATTTCAATGTGGTAATACCAAGACAAATGGTGTTTCCAGATTTGCCCAGCACTGTAGTGAGGATAAGACTGTTTAAGTCCTCCAACTGAATGCAAATCCCCAGAACAACAGGAGTTGTACTTAGTACAATCACAGAAATAAAAATACACTGACACACATATATGAGTATGCAGTTCTGACCAATAACTTGGTCAAAATAACTTGATACAAGCCAAGGAAAAAAGACTGGCCAGCAGAGAAAGGTTTTGACAGCCTTATAAACAAGTTCACTACAGAAAATTCTGACCATTATGACTGTATCAATTCTAATTTACTAAGACGAACTTCAGAGCTGACACAGAGCAGCTGTATGATTCTTTACATCTGCTGGGATCTACAAACTACCCATTTTCCAAATAAATATGAGCATGTGGATTCTTAAAAAAAAAAGAAAAAACAGAAAAAAAGAAAATACAATGAATATCTGGCAGTTGCTGCATATTACTTTAAGTGTAAAAACTCAGCCTAGCAGCTAGACTGCTGGATACAGGCATACTTTCTATACAACCAGGGCAACAAGGCAGCCCAAGGCTAGTCTTCAGAAGTTATGCTACATGTAAGGGTAACCATGCTGAAATTGCTGCAGCAGAAAAACATGCAGGGGTATATTCACTCTACTATGGGAAAAACTCCCCTCCTTTCTGAGAAAGAAAGGATAGAGAAAAACATTCCCATTTCTCATTATATGTAATTGAAGTTTGTACAGGGCACTTTACATAAGACTCCTGCAAACAACCCACAGAGAAGGCTGGAGTCAGACCAAGGAATTCATCTGGAATTTTTAACCAGCCCCTACCTTTAAGGCCCAGCAGACTGCTACATTTCTTGAGCAAGCTTCTTTAAAGATGATCCAGACACTTTAAAGCATGAAGGGAAAGAAAAAAAGACTGTGGGAATGAAATGTTTGTAGACTAGTTTAAGATTTTGATCTTAAATGCAGTGTTTTACAGTCAGCTATCAAACAATCCAATCATGGAGGTATCTAGGACTGCAAATTCCTAAACTGCCAGAAACCAGCCATTTCCAAATCTTTCATTCATGAATGTCTTTCCTAGATTTGAGGACACCAGAACAAGAAAGTTGTTTAACATACTGGTGCCAAGAGACAGACTACCATGTATTACAAGTGTAATTGCTGCATTTGAAGAACTCGGGCCTCTTATGGTACTTAAGAGGAAAATTTCTCTCTGTCTCATAGCCTAGCAGATACCACTAAAAAGCAGAACACCAAATTAATAATTCAAAACCCCATAATTCTCACAATAGGCACCCACTCACTTCTCTAGTAGAGCAGAGGGAATCAGAAAGGGACAAGACAATTGTGCATACAGAAGGAAGCCTGGAGGATTCAGATCTCAGAGAAGAACAGTACAGTGGAGCAAAACAACTTCTAAATATCCAAAATTCCTGTGCAGCTAACAAGCCAAACAGATGTATGCAAACAGAGTCCAGCAATAAAACATGGCAATTAAACAGCTTTAAAATGCTTAACTGAAGTTAAGGCTGATACTATTAACTGATCCACTCTGGGCTCCTTAGCAGCATGGATAAAATTAAGTTATCCTGATACAGCTGCAAGACAGTACGAATCAAGCAACCACAAAATTTAAAAAAATGGAACAGGAGCACACTGTAAAGTGTATAGATGATGCCGGGCTGAGTAGAATTTACTTGCAAAGGAAAGCCTTCCCAAAGAGCTCAGGTCTGAAGAGTTGTGGGAGCTTACTATCTTTTTCCCAGTTAAACTCTTATAGCAGTTCAATGAACAAAAGTGTTAAAGCAGAAACACCAGCAAAAGTATCAGAGACAGCTAAACAAAGTTGCACTGAGCATGCACAGACATCCAGCAGTGCCGTATAACATTAGTTTTGAGGTTAAATCAGTGCCCTGATATTTTACCCAGTGTAAGATATGTCTTAGTGAACCAAGTTTTAATAAAAGCCTGGACTTAGCCAGGTCACTTAGCGGAGCAATATCACTGATTTGTTAGAATTAGTAGGTCAAAGCAAAGGAAAATCTTAAACTTATCAAGCAAAGTGCGTGGCAACAAATCAAAGCTACCCACCAGTACCAAGCCAGGTTTAGATTCTGCCTTAGATACTCAGCTGAAGGTAAACATGATTGTATCTTGCCTCCTTATAAAGGGAGAATGTGTCTCTATCAGTCTTAGTTATACTTGTGAGCATAAAACAGACCAGAAACGCTTGTTTCCGGACACCTTCCAGCATATAACAACACTTCAAAATAGAAAGCCAAGATCTCGTCCTCCAGTGTCTACCTTCAAGGGACAAAACACATTCTCCAGACTATTCTATTCACACTAGCTCAAAATATCCTCTGCCAGTACATTCAGGAAAACTATTACTCAAGGGGGCAGGGGCATTTTGTTTGTTCAAAAAATAAAGCAGCTTTTAGAGTCTCCAACACCAAGCAACCTGAGCATGCAATTGTACATCAGTATTTAACAAGAGTACAGCTTACTGATCTTCTTTCATATACCCATTTCCTTCCGACATGTAGTGTTGTTGGCATCTTCAATTATAACTAGCAAGTGTAAACTGAGTTCTGCCAGAAGTTTCAACTATTTTATCTACTGAACAGACTCGGGGAAAGCAGTCTCCCAAACTTTGCTGCCGTAAATATCATTTGTCAGTGAAAGCGCTTTACTCTATAACGTTCCAATTGACCTCGCACAGTCTAATACTTTAAGAACGAGCCAAACCCAAACACCCCAGCCCACCGAGAGGCAAGCCTTGATCTGCCCTCCCCCTGGCCAAGCCACCTGTGGAGCCGCGCTGCGATTTCACAACACTTTAATCCACACCTCGCAGCTCAGCCTCGACGCTGGCCCAAGAACTGCGCTGAGTCACTTTTGACTCCAGAGCATCCCCGAAGTGGCGCACTCACCCACTGGCTGCTGAAGTAGTCGAGCCCGCGGCAGATGAGGCGGGCGGCCTCTGCCAGCAGCACCTGCACGCCCAGGGAGCTGCCCAGGCAGTACAGCCCGTAGAGCAGCGGGCCCCCGGCGCCCAGCAGCAGCAGGAGCCGCCGCCGCCGCAGCACCTGCTCGCCCAGCGCCTCCACGCCGTAGTTGGCGAAGCAGANGCGGGCGGCGGAGCCAGCGCCGCCCCAGCGCCGTCAGCGAGGTCTTGAAGGGGTGCAGGAAGGTGCCGCAGAGCACGGCCCAGAGCAGCGGCCGCAGGAACGCCTCCAGGATGAAGTACACCAGGACGGCGGCGCCGCAGCACAGCCCCGCGAACAGCAGCGCCCCGGTGTTATAGAAGGCCTGTT
>VXAU01004993.1:779665-799245 GCA_013399695.1 Formicarius rufipectus | reverse complement strand
GCCGCCGCCGCTGCGAGGGCGGGCGCCCAGTCCGGCGGGAAAGGGGAGGTGCCGGCCGGGAAGGCTGCTGGGAAATGTGGTTTTGCTCCGGGACAGCTCCCCTGGCCTCGGGAGAGGGTGTCCCGGGAGCTCTTACCCCCGAGCGCTGTTCCCAGCGCCTTCCTGATGTTCGCTGGGGAAGGTGGGCAAGGCTGGAGCGGAGGAGAGGCCAGCAGCTTGCAGCACATCCTCATCCCCATCCCAGAAGTGCAGCCCTGGCATTGCTCCTTCGTTACATGCTGTCCATGTAACCTACTGCTACTCCAGTCTCGGAGAGCGGAACAAATTCGGGTATTTGGAGCGCCATTGCATGGTGGAGAGTAAGACTTGGTTAGACCAGCCAGAGAATTTTGTCTTGTCTGAACGTGTTCTGGCATCTCGTTATTTAACAAGGAAGCATCTGCGGTTTTACTGGGAATCAGGCCCACTGAAGAGGGAGTTGTTCTGTCTGGGTTTTTAGAGCTGACATTTAGTGGCATTCTGTTGCATCAAATGCTATTTGAAAATAAGCTAGCGAGGAGCTAACTTCCTGCAGCTGGCATACACCAGTCTCTGAGTATGATGGTGACATCTCACATTGTACAGATGGTCTAAATCCCTATAATAAATACACTTGGTCGAAGCAATTTTTGGAGGGGCTGAAATCATCATGTTTGAACTAGTTCAGTGCTGGCACTGTGCTACTCAAGTTTTCCCTCCACAACTTAACACAACCCTTCTGCAGGTACTAAAGCTATTGGTGATGCTGACATAAAATCCTCAGAGGGATCTTTCTTTTCAATGAGATGCAGTGTATCTTCTACAACACAACACAGGTCACATAACTCTAAACATGTGAAAAGTTGATAGATACAGGAATTTGATTTTTTATATATATACACTTTTTAGGATTTAAATGCAATTTTAACCTTATGTAACTTCATGTTCGATCAGGGTCCACCAGGACTTTGGTGAAGCATTTCTTGCTTAACAGAGATGTTCAAAAACTGACATTACCCTGAACACAATTGTCTTTAACTTGCAAAGTGGGAATACACCTATTCATAGCCTGGCTTTTAAATGCAGAACAATACAAAGATGACGGACTATAAATGAGACCTATCCCTATCATCATTCCAAGAAGGAAAGGTAGAGTTTTGTTCCACACGCTTCCTGTGACTATGCTGTACCCTAAAGCCATAGGAGAGGGTGGGTCCAGGCAGTTTCCTAGGGCTTTTGCACTACTGACCCGACTTGTCTGTGCTGCAAAGCCTTTCTTGCCAGTTACACACAAGTTCATGATGCAAAGGCTCCTCTTAGCCCCTGCAGCTCCCTTGTTTTCCTTTGCTGAAGAGATCACATGTAGGTTCAACAAAGTGCTTTAATTTTATGCAGTGGTAGCATTTATAAACCTACAAGCACTTTGTTTGATCCTGATGGTGATAAAGCATTACAAGCAGTTGCCCATATGAGAAGCTTTTATTGAACCTTAAACTGATACAGTCATTCACTGCTCTTTGATCAGAAAGATCTGTCTCCTGGCAGTGTGCTGAAATAGGTAACAAGCATGCATCACTACCTGAACTCCCTCTCTAGCTGAGAAGCATGCCAAACTCTAGTGGCTCATTACAATACCTTTATTGCATTAAAGTTCAATTAGCAAGTGTAAATTAAGATTTACTCAGGGGGAAGAGCAGACGGTTTAAATCCTTTTGTTAGCTAAACAGAGATGCCAGCAAACCATCATAGGCACATCCTTATACCTCTGACCTTTCTTAACAGACTCAGGCAGCCGTGTTCTTCGGGAACAGAAATTGTCACCTCACTGACTTGAGTGAAGTGCTAAATATTGATTTACATAAGCCATGGATTTCTCATGGATAATCTTTCAGTTATGTTTCACTAGCCTTTATAAACTACATTTTAGAAAGGGAAAAAACAAAACCAAACAAAACTAAAAAGAAAAAAACAAAAACAGTAATGCAATAAGAAAGATTTCTAGCTCACATACTACCACAACATGAATACCAATGAACAGGGACATGATCTGAAGCATTAGAAAATAATTGCTGGGGAAAGATGTGTGATCTTTAAAAGACACACCCCAGCCTCTAAAACTTAATTCCACAACAGATTTCAGTGACTACAGCCTTCACAGGTGGTTTTGTTTATGATTTGAAATTGTAAGAGATTTTAGAGTAGATGCCTGTGTAGGTCTAAATTGCACTGATACACTGCAGTTTAGGTATTTTTATGGCCATAGATAAGTACCACACCTCAGGTTCCTATGCTACCAGAAATTCTCCAGTCTTTTTGGTTGTAATTTTGCTATTAGCAATTCTTCAAGGGTGAAGGGGGCAGGAAAGAAATGCTTCAGTGTCAGTGCAGAAAAGATGTATGCACCTAGAAGAACACATATGGTAAGTATTGACAGTCCTCAGTGCCCTCCTATGTAGAGGAAAATATAAAACAAGATATTAACTAGTAAAGAGAAACTTGTAGCTTCTGTCTGCTTTTGCATAGGCACCCATGATTTTGTGCACTGAACTTAAGCCTTCTGAGTTGCCTTCGAGAGATCAGACACCCCTATCATTTTATTCACTTGATGTGCAGTCAACAGAGACCACAAGCTGTCTTACACATGACAAAATACTGGGCACTGAGGCAGCCACAAAGCAGAGGAGATAAACGATGGTGGCAACAGCAAGTTAATAATTTACACCCAAAATAATTACACGAAGCTATGAAATAACTCAGGAATGGAGCCACAAGGTGTCAGCACTGGCCTATGTATTTAGAAAATTATTCTATCCTGCTCGAGAGACTTTATTATAACCTGTTACTGAACATCTGTGAAAATTCAATTGAAGTTAATCACACTTCATCAATTCACCTCAATGACATCAATTCACCTTAATGACAAAGTAATACCACCTTCAGATCAATGAAAAATACTCAGCATAAACTACTACAATTTCAATAGTAACAGAACCAAAGGGAAAAAAAAATCTTAAAGTTAATTATTAACATACCTTTGTACCTATAGGTCATCTGCATGTACCTTTGTATTTTGGGCTAAAGCAGCTCGACTGCTAAGATGGGAAGATTTCAAATTCAATGTAATTTACAAAATATTGGTTAAAATAAGGTGAATACCAACCCTTGGGAACACCATATCTGATAGTATCCAGTGATTATAGCACTGCCTGACTTTATTGCAAAAACAACTTTGTTCAATATCTCAAGTACAGAGTATTTCCAGCAGAGCTATACTTAATACAGATAGAAAACTGTGAATCTTGTTCCGTAAACAAGGGGAATGAAATGCACTGTTGTAAGGCAGAGTAGTCAACAGCACGAAAAAATGTTCAATTGGTGGAAAAAGCATGCGAAAAAGCACCAATATGACCTGCGGATGGACAGAATCCAGAGCACTATCTTGCAGGTTAGCCCACATAGTAGCTGTGTGTGTGGAACAAGAGCTGGGCATACAGAGATCTGAATAACAGAATGTTTTGGATTGTGACAAAATTCCTCACTGAGCCATCAGTGGTCACATAACACATGAGAAACAGAACACCCTCTGAGACCCTCTGCTGCATGTATTTAAGGCACGTATTTAAGGCATGTATTGATCACGACTGCATGGACAGTGCACAAGTAGGTGACACTCATGAGATCCATCCTTTCTCACTATCTGCAACTACACGGTAGCAATACTACAAACACAACAATCAGACACACAGTGTAAAAGCAACACATTACTTGTTGCCCTGAGCAAACTCTTCTTCTCAGCCCACCAGCAAAGAGCTGAAATAGCTGCTCAAACCAGAGATATCTCTCAGATCACAGCATCCCTGTTTGAGAGACTTTCATAGCTGCTTTTGCTCGTTGAGTGTCATGGGTCTACCTCTTCTCTGTTGCCAAGCTCTAATATAAATTTAATTTTCTTCTTTTCTGCAAAAACCTGTTCTGATTGCTTCAGATGCTGATCTGTCTGGCCACAGAATAGGGCAGTGATGACAGTAGATAAAGGACAGCTGAATTCGTAATATTGCAACTTGATCATATTTGTATCAAATAGGTTACAAAAACACAGCATAGAGGTCACCACAGAAAACTCTACATTCTACATACTTACAGTAAGTGATAATTGGGTTAATGCTTTGTTAGAGTACAAATTATTACATTTATTTACAGCTTCACTGTGGTTCTCATGGTGGGGGAAAAAAAGTAGTCTTCTCACATCTGTTAATTTGCTACTGTGACCAGCCTCATGGACTTAAATGGAATTACTGAGGATAATAAATTCAAGACCATGGCACAGGAAAGAACTGTTAACACAGGGCAGCAGCAGAAACTTCTTTACCTCACAGACCTTTTTTCCCCTTTTATAAATGCCATACCACACATTTTCTTAGACTAAAAAGGCATTTATTATAACAGTTTTATAAACATTGTTGTCTGTCACTGTCAAATAGCTAACAAGGCTCACTTGAACACCAACATTTAGTATAAAACAGATGTTACAAAGCAATACTTTAGGGCATGCATTGATTGTAAAGTAGTCCTGTAGGTCACAGTAATTTCATTATATATTCATCCAGTGTTATTTTTTCTGAAAATACTAGAGCATAAATACAAAGAAGTTTGGCAATTTCTCGTGGACTACAAAACCTCCATTCAGTGCCCCTACCCACCCAAATGCTCACTGACTTCACATGGGTGGCTGGGTATTGGCATACAGAACACAGCCCTAGCATGAAGAATGCAGAACACCACATAACACTATAGTTACAAGTTGCTTATTTGTACGTTTTATCTGCATACTGGTCTTGAGAATGCTGAACAAAGTCAAAAATTAGAGATGACATTTCAGGTTCAATTGTTACACTTCATGTAACGCAAAACAAGTGGCAAGAGTTCACAGTTACAACAGCTGGCTTACTTGCAAAGAGGTTAAAGCAAACCAGACTTCAGGATATATAAATCAGAAATACCAAGGCATACTAGGCATCTGTTTTAACCTAAACAGAAATTGTAACACTTCAAATATGCCAACAAAATATATCTGCCTAAATAAAGGCTGGGGATATCACACAAATGTGGTCCCACTACTTCATTTTTCTAAGTTAACAGGTTTGGAATTTCATCTGTGACTCGCTGTGTGAAGACTTGAATGATACTTCAAGCTTTAAAAAAAACCCTATTGTGGTAGTTTTTTCTATTTCAGTGTTTATCACTTGTTTCATACCATCAACTATGAAAAACTAAAAAAGAATTCATTACTTTATATGTGAGCAGTCAAGTATTTCAGAAGCAGATACACTCTGTAGTTAAGCAACAAGAATTTTTCCCTTTATGTTTAACTATGGCATCTGTACTTCCTTTCCTATTATCCTAATATTCTATACGACAATATTCTCATGACTTACTCAAGTTACCCTTGTTTCATCTTGTTTGGAAAAAAGTGAAAATAAGACTAATGTGAGGCTATTTTTTGTATTGAAGAAAATGTTAGTACATAAGAAATTCAAACATAATACCCACACAAATATCTCAGGCTTATATACATTTTTCTGGATCATTCTGTCTCCCAAAATCAGCTAGGAGTCAGGGAACATGTAGGATTGTGGTTTGCTGTCTTCTGTCTCCATAGCAGAATCCAGCCTTTTGTTTTCAGACTGTCTTGTGTAATTCTCAGACTTAACACACACACATACAAATACCTCCAGCAAAATCACATTGCTTAACTATAAACTCTGTGAAGAATATTTTTTCATTAATCTAAGCTTTGCAGATCACTATAGTGAAAAATCAGCAGAAATATTTTTATTCCTTGGCATGCAACCTAAGTGAATTATTTAGTCTTCTACCAAAACCATCTTATGAAATTGAACTGCATGATATCAAAACTAAGAGGGAGATGTGAAACTAAATTAGGCAACACATTTTGCAATCACTAGTTACCATAAAATGTTGGCTGCCCTGAGTAAGCATTGGAGCCATAAAAGATTTGCAGCTGCTCAGCAATTTTGAAAAATCCAATTACTTCTTTAAAAATGTAAATATGAATTTGAGTGAGAGTAATTTAGAAACAGCTCAGAAAAGTACTGGCAATTCTGTAATGCTCTAGTCTATAAAGAGCACAACACCTTTACCTAAAATTTCTTAAGAATGCCGTGTAAAAGTTCACCTTGTGAGGCTATTCCTAAATGTGCTCTAATTGCAGATCAGAATAAGCCTATATGGAGCAGCAGCTGTTCTAAGATAGGGGCTGTGAAGTCCTGTATATATTCCAAACCCTCATCAGTTTGAAAGAACATTCCTACTGATAAGAAACAGGAGGAGTGTGAAAACAACAGTTGTGGATGTCTATGAAGAGCTGTGAGGGGAAGTTCAGATGGGACATTAGGAAAAAGTTCTTTTCTGAGAGGGTGTCTGGTCACTGAACAGGCTCCACAGGGAAAGGATCATGGCACCAAGCCTTTGAGTTCAAAGATCATCTGGATAATGCTCTTAGACATGGTTAGTTTCAGGCAGTTCTGTGAAGAGCAAGGAGTTGGACTCCAAGATCCTTATGGGTCCCTTCCAACTTGAGATATTCTTTGAGTCTATGAGTCAAATTCAAATTACTTAGCAATCTAAGGGGAAAAAAATTCTGCCCCTCTCCTTGCAGCAGATTCATTGCTATTGGCAAGCCATAACACAGATTTTCAAAGCAAGTAATATCTTTTAAGTCTGCATTTTCACACCTATCAACTCCACAAGCTGCACACATCCTCCTCGACATTTCAAAATTACACTACTTTTGTCTCACTATCTGAGCCCAAATTAGATAAGTTAAATAACCAGGTCCAAGTATACGTAATTTTACCAAACCCACCCTGAAAATAAAAAAAATAGTTACAAAACCTATTAGTTCATACAAATAAAAGAGCTTTAAAAAAGGAAGGCTTTTCTAGATCTTACTCTGTATTTGCACAAATCATACCTTGACATAAAAATTGCATAAAATAACTAGATGTGGAAAAAAAAAAAAAAAGGTGAAAAGTTGACATATAATTAAAAAAAAAATTTCTTTTTTACTGATTTTTGTACACGGGAAATTGAGATTTTCTTTAAAACCTTCCAATTAGATGCATATCTGTCCTGGGCCGGTTGAGGAAGATCTACTCTAACACAGTGCTACAGAAATACTTATATTGAAATATTAATTAGAGAAATTCGATAAAATACAATGAAAGCTTTTAAGAAAAGATTTAGAGCCCCCACCTTTTGATATTTAAAGTGCTGCAAGCTGGCCATTTTACAAACCGAGCAGGTACTCCCCACTGCAGCCGACTGCCACCACTGCCTATGGGGTCCTGACAGGTTTTCCTAACTCTGAAGGCAGGATTAGGCCTCTAGCTCTTATCTTGGAGTTTGGTGGGAGGAGACATCTTGCAGCATTTTCTGACCTGGTGCCCACATCAGCCCTGGGCACACAGCTAGGACCTGCATAAAAGCTAAATTCTCACTGAAGTCAGACTCTGTTCCTTAATATTTGCTTGTGATAAAGACTGCCAGAAAGGCTCTGCCACATGTAAACTCATACAAAAACAGAAAGCATGCCAAAACCATTATTTCTTCCCCATCATCCATCCTTACTACCAGTTTCTCTGCTCTTCTGTTCCAAACCATTTGATGTCTCCAAGGCCTCACTGTGTAGCAGTCCAGCAAACTGCCTTGCCAGTTTCATTACATGCTGTGGAGTCAGGGTTGAAATGGATCATGCCAATTCACCTAAGTTGTACACATGCACAGCTCCGTGAAGCATTGAAACACTGCAATATCTAAATGTGTTTCCAATCCTTTCATAAATCTAAGGCTCTATACAAAATCATATTTTGTATAAAATGCTAAAAATTCACAATAATTATCTCTGAAAATAGGTGATAATAGACCTTTTGTAAATCTCTGAAATACACATTTCCTTCTTCTAAGCTATTACTTTTCTTTGGGGAAAGTATTTGGAGATGTTAAAAAAAGCAGGGGTGGAGTACACCTGCTGCATAGCAGTGTGGCAAACCAATGAAACCACAGAGTCACAAAATGCTATTTAAATGCTAATAAAAGTTACACAATTTGCATATAAACTTTAATTCTGCCTCTAGAGTACCACAGGGTGCAAACTTTCAGTGGACCCAGAAAAGACCTGAAAGACCAGACAGAAGGTCTATTCTTTAAAACAAGAATAATTTTCTTCTTTGTAAGGAGAAGACAAACATGGAGATTTGCATCTTCTCTCAAACTTACAGCAGTCATGTAATTATGAATAACTGGGTATCATCAGTGACACAGATGTCTAATTGTGACCTGGAAAATCATGAAGAGAGATGTGTGCCAGTCCTCCTTTACCTACTAACTCCTCTTTACAACTGGGCTAATACCTCTCAGGATCACCTCATTAAATAGTGTAAGGCATCTGTGGAAATGGGGACGGGACACAGGCAACTGACAAGAAGCACAGTACTTTTTGGAGGAAGACATCAACACTGTCAGTAAGAACACCATCTACAGTCTGGCAAAAGAATCATAGAATAATTTGGGTTGGAAGGGACTTTAAAGATCATGTCATTGCAATCCTGCTGCCATGGGCAGGGACATCTTCCACTAGAGCAGGTTGCTCAGAGGCCCATCCAACCTGACCTTGAACACTTCCAGGGATGGAGCATCCACAACTTCCCTGGCAACATGTTCCAGTGCCTCAACACCCTCACTGTAAAGAACTTTTTTTTCTTATTTCTAATCTATATCTACTCTCTGTCAGTTTAAAACCATTTCACCCTTGTCCCATTGCTACACACCCTTATATGAGGTCCCTCTCCAGCTCTATTGTAGGCCTCTTTAGGTACTGAAAGGTGCCCTTAAGTCTCCCCAGGGCCCACTCTTCTCCAGGCTGAATAACCCCAACTCTCAGCCTGTCTTCACAGGAGAGGCTTTTCAGTCCTCTCATCACCTTAGTGGCCCTCCTCTCATGGATTCATTCCAAAAGGTCCACATCCTTCTTATGCTGGGGACCACAGACCTGGATGCAGTACTCCAGGTAGGGTTTCTCGAGAGCAAAGTGGAAGGGCAAAATCATCTCCTTTGACCAGCTGGCCACATTTCTTTTGATGCAGCCCAGGATACAGTTGGCTTCTTGGGCCGCTATCACACACTGCCAGGTCATGTTGAGCTTCTTGCAAACAAGAAGATACGTATATTTAAGGGATTTGGTGTAGGATGAGCCATTTTCTTTGTTATTTTCATTTTCCAGTAGATATTTAGTACATGAAGGCAGTTGCAAGGCTCTTCTTTTTGGTTCAGACCCTGGATATGGTGCCCTAACTGAGCTTCAAGACATCTGCAAGAGTGGTGTGCTGATGAACACCGTGCTCCAGTCATTCTGTAATGCCAATGTCGAAAACTATGAAAGCCAGTGCCCAACACTGCTTTGAGACCATTTAACCCAATCTGGGGATTTCCTCAGGTTAGCAAGAAAATAAACACTTGTGCTCTCCCTATCAAAGTATTGTAAAACCAATCAAGAAGGACCAGAACGCCACAGAGGGATTTCAAACTTTTCTCATCAATATGTTATCTTTCAAAACCAGACTATTTCTCTTATAATAATAGAATTTTGAAGACAGCATCATCCTCTATCAAGTAACATCAAATCAGGTAGACTTTTTTTTTTTCCTGAGGGGGTGAAATCAATTAGCAACTCACCTATACCAAAAATATAGATACTTATTCGATTCCATCAAAGAAAAAAATTACTTTTTGAAAGTCTGTCCACTGCATTTTTCTCTTTCTTCTATCCCACTTATTACTAAAATTATTTCAGGCCTAATTTATTATTTATAGCAGGGTACCAGTCAAACACTACAGTAAAAAAAACAAGGTCCTTTTGCAATAGGAACTGTCACAGATATAAGGAACTGATTTCTCTTCCAACTAACTTAGAAATTTTTGAGTGTAAAACATTCCAGATAAGACGGACAGAGTGAGAAGAGGGTGATAATATGGTTAATGTAACAAGCAATGGTCACAACAGAATTTTGTGCTGCATGGGAAGACATATTCAAGGACATTAATTAATGCCATATGGTCTTTACCAGACCTATCTTTCTAATTAATAATCACTGTTAAATTTCCAAAGGACATCATACTCTAAACATGCCATCTTTAAACTCTATGCCTCTGTGTTAGGTCACTGTGCAAGTAATTCTCAAATTTTAAGCACTTTAGAAATGTATTCTTTAGCAGTTGCTTGCTTGTAGTCACACTAAAGAAACTAAAAACCATTTGGAGAAGGACACGTCTGTTTCCTTTTCCCAAGCTGGCCTGTTCTTCTAGCTTGTGTTGGTACCCATTAATCAGAAAAAAAATTTAAAACCCCTACTTGGAATGCCATAATAACTTACAAATTTCCTTGAAGGCCATCATTTTGATTAACAGGGATCACTCCTTCTTTTCAATATTTAAAAGAAAAAACATGTGAAAATCAAAACACCTTCCATGACCACTCAAATATTAAGACTTACCAACTACCATCCAGAGTTAAATATCACTGACCTTAAAGACTTCATTTCTCTTATGGCCTTTTCCTTCTCATGTTTCATCCCAGCTAGTAAGTTCTAAACACAACTTCTTTGTTTGTCAACTTGAAATTCATATTCCTGATTTTCTCACTCTGAAGGTCAACCCTCACACAAACTCAGGGCTAAACTGAACCATCAGCCGAAATGCCAAATAACATTGTTTTGCAGCTTGCTCTGGCCTTTTATCTCCTCCTTTTAGATAAGAAATACTTTATTAGGCTAATTAAGTGCTTTGAAGCTTGGGTGAAATTTTTTTTTGAAGTGCACATTTCTGCTAATACTTCATGACAAAAACACCTGACGAGTCCTTGTCAGGACACTGGCAAGTAATCTGAAAAAGAAATAAAATCCAGTGTAAAGTAATTTCCTATTGCTCTCAATCCTGAACTTCAAACACATCTGACTCCACATATGCAGAAAGTAGATTGTCAGCTGTTACACAATTTTGCATTATTACTGTCATCTGTAACGTACCTTTGTGCTTGGGTATAGCCAGGCTATCCTAAATCCAGCACTGTTTTAAAGAAGGTAAGAGGAGTTAAAATAGATTTCTATCCTACTTCAGTACCTTTAAATTATTAAATTAGCCCTTTAGTGGGTAGGCAGGTAAACAGCTGAAACTCAAATAGCAAATACAAGGCCATAAATTAAAGCAACCATCAGGCTCTGAGAAAGAACTGTGTACCTCAGCTACCTACAAGTCAGTACAACAGAGAAAGGACTTACCCTAATGATTTCTTCACTTCACCTGGTTGCTGAATGTAAAGCTCATTATCCAGGCTTTGGCTTATCTGCTCCAGCCAATCTTAAGGCTAAATTATACAGCTGTTGTGGACCAAAGCAGACCTTCCTTATTAGGTGGTCTTCACTGTAAACTTCATCAGATGATGAGTAAGTTAACTAACTTGAAAATACAAAATACCAATCAGTCTTTCTATTGAAATAGGGATAAAGTGTTTGCTATGAAGATAAAGTCAATCTAATTCATATACCTTAAGCATAGGTTTGAATTCTCAGCCTAAAAAAAAATTAGTTTACAAACATCAGTCTGTGAATAATGATGCAGACCCAGCAAAGCTAGTTGATCATTTTATACTCTATGCAGTAATGAGAATAGAAAGGAGTTCCATCACACACTTTAACAGATCCTATGTTACAGAGTCCTCAAGAATACTACATTAGATAAAACTTTGGCACTATTTAGATTTTAATTCTATTTAAATAGAATTTTAATGTAAGTTGGAAAGTGAATGCATAACCTTTTCTGAGCACATTTGACTGCTACGTGTAGACACTTCCTATTATGTAAAGAACAGAAATTCTCCACTCAAAGTTTGTCATCATTTTCTGTGGCTCATAAATGCATTTTGATACTTTCCATTTCTGTAATATTTAGCATTCATCTTGTAATATTTACTGGTGATAAAAAAAACTAGTGTATTTCCTCTTTAGCTCATCTTTTTCCACACTGTGTTATAGCCATGGTTTGATGAACTAAAGATACTGCTCTTTTTATTAATCCCTGCCTTTCCTTACAAATAATCTCAATTATATTTCTATTTCTTTGTAAGTTAACACCAGCTGCCCATAGTCACCTTTAACATGAACAGGATATAGAGGCATACAATACAGAAGAACAGAATGACTTCATACTACCACATGACTACATAAAAATGTATTTACATGTTAGTAAAATTACTGTTTTTCATAAAAAGAGAAAAACTGATCTAGTCTGTTGGGAGGGCACTCTATGGCTTGTTGGGAACTTCTATATTCTGCATGTTTTACACCTGTTTTTCCTATGTATGGAGAGTTTATATTGCTGTATTGTCCCTTACCCTTGTTATATAAATTACTTTATATCTCACTCTCAAAAGAAGTAGCCATTTCTTTCAAAAAGCCTGTTGAAATGTAATGAAGACATTTATCACCCCCTTTCAGCTGAAAAAAAAAGTCATGCTAATCCTTGAATAGTCATGTTTAGTTTTGGAAAGTACCACAGCAAGTGAACTTTGATAAATATATTTTTAAAAATAAAATAAAACTGGGAGAACTGTCCACTACTGCAGGGCAGGTTTTATACTGCTGTGTCACTATCTGGATCTTAAGATCAGAAACTGCACTTGGCGTTGTGCTCCCTGCTCCAGAAATATCAAAAGAGCATTGCAATGTTTTGCCAAGTTTGCTTTTTTGAAGCAGTTTGGAAGGCAATTTTGTTCTTTTGATAAGATGTCCATTACTAAATTCAGCTAAACACACATACAGTCACCCTTCCCAAACACACATACACACACACACACACGTTTTTACAAAAGTCTCATTTTCTTTAAGCAAGTAATCACAACACAAAATATTCTTCTATATGTTCACTGATTATTCTTGAATGATTTGTCACCACTCTGCCACTCAAAGGAGATGGTTATTTCATTCTTCTGAGAAGCTAACTATGTTCAAAAGCAGCTAGATGAGGATGGTGGTATGATATTAATTCCAATAGAAAAATGCATCGTCCATCCATATAGCCGTCTATCCTGAGAAACTTCCACTGACAAATTCTTGCTATTTTCCTGTGCTCACGGGGTTCCCATCAATAAATAGAAGGTCAGTGCAACAATGAGGAGCAAGCAGAATGGAGAAGAGAAGGTCTGATAGGCAGCTGATGGCATGAAAATATCTTCATACTTGTAAATACTGACAACACGCTCTGACACGGGTGGTGAGTCTATATCATGACGAGTTATAGAACCTTTGGGAGGTAAGGGCAGAAAGAAATAATGTCAGATGCACTTTTCTTTAACTGTACCACAGAAACAGGTAGACAGTCAAGTAATTTTCAAAAATACAGGAGCATGCAATATTACACTGTCAGTGAGCAATACCATCTCCCTGCTTTCTGAAATTAAGCCTCTGAATAAACAAATGAAATTCAAGCAAACAACAAACATCCTTCAAAGGAATTTTGAATTTCTAGTTATGATGTTCTTCTGTATTTAGCTATGGTGAGTGAGGATAGTAGCTATATAGCCAAGAAAACACAACACATTGGACTCTTGTTTTCCTTTTGATCTATTGTTAAGCTTCATGCTGACAAAATATTAGTCTATTAAAAAAAAGGAGGGAGGAGGGGTTTAGTAATATTAATGTAATTGAAAGACGTTTATCAATTTTGGCATATCAGTTTTGTCAGTAACACAGACATCACCTTACCCTGGATTGCTGGGCCCCAAGCAAACAGATAGTACCAACTCAAGTGCAGATCTACAATGGTTTCCTCTCGGGGAACATATACAGGACGCTTGAATCGACATGTGACACGATTGTTTTCAAAAACCCCTTCTTCATCCCGAGCAGGATTTCTCTGGATTTCTTTAGCCCACTGACCGACATTATAGAAGTGCTGTATTCGGACTCTTCCATTATCATCATGAACACAAGCCATGACATCATCTCCTCCCTACAAAGTAAAGGCAAATTGGAAGATGGAAAATGAAAGTGTCATAAAGCATTTCCTCATTTATGTATATAATTCTAGTTATTCAGAACTAATCAAGACCTAGGAATCTCCTTCCTTCCTTATTTCCAAGTTATATACACACATATATTTGTTTCCCTAACCAGATATCTTCAATCCAATTGAAAACCACATAAATGGACAGTGATATTTACTTGCCTTTACTATCTCTGATTTCTCTTTTGAATCTTTCTAAGAGTTATTTTACCTCATATATATAACTTATTTCTAAGACATGGTATCACCCTGACATAATTAATTGATCTGTAGAAGGCTGTTTTGTTTTGTGAAGTTCTGGGATCCAGCTTCATAAAAATGGTCAGTCTTGAATCCTTGATGTGTGCAAAATCCACTGCATCAAATCATGGACAGGAAACCAATATAATAACATACTATGGGAAAACAATAGCATAAATTACAGTAAGTCTTTTCTAATATCTTCACACATTCACTTAAGGGAACATCACTTTTCATATCTCTTTTATCTCTTAAAAGAAATGGAAAAATGTTCAGCATGTAATAACAGATTACAGTATAACATAAGATATAAGACAGAAGTAATAGACATGTGCTTCTTCATTTAGCATAAACAGCCACCAAGGTTGGTTCTTCTCAAGCAAAGAACCAACAGACAGAAGAAAATATGAGACAATTACTGGTAGAAGTCATTCTTAGACATACTAAAGCAGTTGCTAGAACAGTTATTCAAGGTCACTGACAAAGTGGTAGAGCACCACATCACTTAGGGATGGGCATTAACTTTAGGAGTAGTATTTTAGCATCAAGAACCACCAAAACACTGTCCAAGCTGGATGAGTGGCATTTTACTGTACACCACTGCCACAACTATCAGTGTCATATTAAATACAGGCCCTACTTCTGCCATACTCATCTTTCTGATATGTCATACTGATGACAGGAATTATGGTGGTGTGATCATCCCTCAGTTCTTTGCTACAGGGAAAGAAGTGAAAAAAGGTGCATTTCAATGCTCTGGGAGTATTGCTATGTGCATTTGTAAAAGATGTGCCAAAAGGGAACAACCAGGTAAAACACATGCTTGAACATTTTCTGCACCTGGGTGCTGCTGCAGGCAACTTCTGTCTTGAGACTATCATGGATCCCCATAACTTATTTTAATTTTCATACATCTGAGCACAAATCCCTCATTAAGTACAAAGAAGCAAAAATAAAATGGTTTTCACATAGAAGAAAAAACTAAAGAAGAAAGAAAAAAGCTCTGTGAATCTCAGTTAACAGAATGACATTACAGCACAATCCTTCCACAGCACAAAAGTCTGCAAGTGGAAAAGCATAATGTTATTTGAGACAAAGAAATAGGTCACAGGACTTTAAAAAAATCTACTGAGGATAGAAAATAGGGTTTTTTTCCCTGAACTTCTGTGGCTATCCAGGCCATACCACTTTGATTAGGGCCTCCAAAGCACAGCCTGTTTCTCACAGCTAAGCTGTTGGGACACAGAGTCTTTTTACCATCAAAGTCTATGCATCCCAGGACAGCAAAATATCCTGGAAGTTATGAAAAAGGATGAAGTCAGCAGGTGAACAAGAGAGAAGGACATGCTAGCTGGTTTAGTCCATCTGACTGGTGGGCATTAGATGATATACACAGCAAATTTGGAAGCAAAACCTTTTCCTTTACACTGACTTAATTCTTCCTACCAGAAGCTGACTTAACACGCTGCTTGGTGTGCCTGGAACAAAAGGCAATACCTCTTTTCCAAATGTCTGAGATGAAGGCACTGGGACCTTGAGATCCACTGCAGGTACATCAGAGCTACAAACTGGTAGCACAATCTCTGGTAGCTTGGGGACAAATACTTCAAGGTACTGAGCTACTCTGAAAACGCTATTGAGTACTGGCATTGCCGTTCATCTAAAATCTTCCCAAAATTTGTCTGTTTTTAAAACATGAAAACCACAAACAGTTTCTTGTGATGTGAACTGTTCCTTATGACACAAAAAGCTTCTGACTTCAGTGTGTTTATTTGCAGTGTCATATGTATAGTAATGACTGAAAAGCCACTGCCCTTAGATTTTCTAGTTCTCATTTTGAGTCTGATAAAAATGCTGTTAAGTCAGTGCAAGTCTTCCCATTAATTTTCGTGGGTCCTAGCCCAGGTCATGTAAATCCTTTATTTTTTCAGACTACTGTTTTCAAGATTACAAGAAATGGTCCTTTCCTTTGACTTGTAGTTTAGGACACAGGCTCAGTTCTATATATCCCAGGGTGTTACTGTACATGAACCCCTGTATTATGAACTGCATTTCAATCCCAAATATTTTATCAAAGATCACAAACAAAACATCTTTGCATAAGTCACCCATTGCTCAGGTTTTTTTAAAGTTCATATAGTACATGCTTCTGTTTTGCTCATTGAAACTCGACAAAAAGTGAAGCTTTTGAATGAAAAAGTAAGTACAGGAATAAGCAGAAAACTAAATCAAATAGAATCCAGAAGGCAGAGAACAAATTTTAACAAGACTGCTTTCTAGAGTATATATGTTTACATTAACAAGAGTCATCTTGTCACACATTTGTAGCTCCCCTGAAACAACACATAGGTATAAAAGCAACAAACCAATTTCCAAAGTTAAACAGTGAAAGACATATTTATATTGCTGAAAGTCAGCTGATTTACAGAAAAATAAAATCACTAGCTATTTACTTCATGATGTGTCTTTTGTCCAAGTTACACTGACATAAAGCGTGACAGGACATTTTCATGTGAATTGGCTTATCCCTGAGGGCTTTTCTAATAAAAAGGCAAAAAGCTAATAACATTCAGCCATTCAGAGATGAACCAAAACGCTGCTGTAGTTCTCAGAAAAGAAGGGAAAGGACATGTTAGGAAGGATGAAGCAGTTTTCTATGAGGAAGTAGGTCTGGCTTCTGCTCCCAGTGGTGCTAGTGAATGGTGCTTTGTTTTCAGCAAATCACTTTTTCCTTACATGCTCTGTTTCTGACTGATGAAATACATAAGTCAGCATGTTCATTTATAAACCATTTATATGCTAGCATGTAAAAGTGTGCACAACATGAAGAACTGTACATGTCTTACCATTTTCTTGTCTGAGGAAAATCCCACTGCCACCCAGCCATCAGTATCGGCACTCAACTCAAATTCAACATCAGCTCCTATTCTACGGTAACTTAGAAAGTAGTCACAAGTCTCTGCATTGCATCCAGGTTTACCATACCTAAATGGAATTGAAAATACACATAATTTCCCCTTGAAATTTCCTGCTGTGGAACTTAATTATATTTCTGCAAGAAAAAACTAAAATAACACATTTTGGTATAATGACAAAAAAAATTATATAATCTGCTACACATAAAGTATCATTAATTAAGTGCTTGCAATTGTTGCTCTTCTGGTGTTAGAATGTATAGTATTTAAACAGTATGGCAAACAATTACTACAGTATTACTCTGTTCACTGTACTTGCTTTGGTTTTGTAACTGCTTCATGAAAACATATGAAATGTGAAAGAACTGTAGGTCCATAACTATGACGTATATCTCAGTGTCATCAAATATTACGTTTGTGCTACAAAGTATGTTCTTAAATAATAAACATTTATTAAAATGACTGTGAAACACTTACCAAATCTTTCAATGGCATCACTCAGCATTTGCAAGCATAAAGTTATCTGCATTCTTATCTCAGACTGACCTGAAACATCCCTTAGTTTTTCCACAGTCATCCACTCTGATTTTTGCAAATGGATCCACAGGAGGAGCAGTAGGAAAAGGGTAACCTGTATAATCAAAATAAATCACAACTAAATGAAATACAAGGAATAAAAAGCAATACTACTAAAGAGCATTCCAATAGCATTTACTTTGCTGATAAAGGAGCTGTTCAGATGAGGGACTACTTTGTCACATACACAATACATTGCTCTGACGGTCCAGGTGCCAAAGTAAGACAAATAAATGAAAACAAAACTTTCCTACATTCATCAGGGAGGGAGAAGAATGACAGAGGCAAAAGTTAATGTAAGCCAGTAGGACCATGGACAAGTGCAGTCAACTAACAACTAGGGATCTATGCTGAGCTAACTCTTTGTGCACTCTCAGTCCCCTTAGGAAATCCGTTAGGGAACAAAATGTGACTCCTTAGCCATAAGTGACAGCATAAAGTATAGATGCAGGCAGGGCACCAGATGCAGAACCACAGGAACAGATACAAAAGGACCTCATAAGATGTTTTCCACTAAGAAGTAAAATAAAACATGCGCTGCAGTAAATCTAACAGGTATGAAGACTGAGAATTGCCTGCAGTTATGGCCTGCAATCACTTGTGAAGGCAGACCCAGAAGAGCCAGACAACGAGAGCTATGATTCCAAGCAATTCCAAGAGAAAGTGAGAATATTTGCAAACATTCTGTCTTTGCTTGTAGAAGTTGATGTCTCTTGCATAAGCACAGATATTTTAATAGGACATTCTTAGCCTAGACAGACTTAGCCAGCTGAAAACCAAAGTGAAACTAGAAAGTCCCCTGAAAGTGCTTCATTGAGTAGGAAAACTGTTTCACTGAGTAGAGAATGAACACTGCAGTTAGTTACAGCGTCAGCACACAAACATTTGACCTACACAACTCTAGGCATTCGGGAGCCCTGATTTGCTTCCCTAGATTTCTGACAATACCAGTGGAGAGAGAAAGTATGCTGTAAGCTGCAAACCACAGTCCCATTAACTGCATCCAGGGCCTGGGTAAATGATCCAGCATAAATGTATTAAGCCTGCAGAATTTCACATCAGCCTGTAGTGGAGCATCACTGAAACACAGGTCACAGGACATGCAATTTTCTTACTTCTTCTTTATTTCTTCGATGCATCCTAGCTGCAAAATTGGAGTTTTAACACTCTGCCATTTATAAACTCAAAAAAAAAACCCAAATCACCCCAAAATCCATGACCGCTCTGTTTCCTGACACTTTAGGGCACCACACGTGCTTTGGGAGCCCACAAACCCCACGACTCCTCTTGATGCCTGGAATGCTTTGCATGGCGGGAAGGCAAGAAGATACTGCCGACTCTGCGGGAGGGGACGGGCCCTCTGCCCCTGCCCGGGGGTGCCACTGCACTGCAGCCCAGCGGGGAGCGCGGCCGTGGGGCAGGACACGCGGGGCAGGACAGGCGGGGCAGGACACTCGGGATAAGACATGCGGGGCAGGACACTCGGGATAGGACATGTAGGGCAGGACAGACGGGGCAGGGCAGTCCGGACGGGACATTCGGGGCTGGACAGGCGGGGCAGGACACTCGAGGCAGGACACTCAGGACGGGACACTCGGGGCAGGACAGGCAACCCGGCCCGGCCCGGCGCGGCGGCGCTGCCGGAGCCGCTCGTCCGGCCGAAGATGGCGGCGGGCGCTGGCCTTCGTGCTGAAC